>CM052129.1:17894005-17955227 GCA_028454255.1 Halictus ligatus
TTTTTTGGAGTATAAATAGGGTGGACATCAGGTCCACCTTCGTCAGTCTTCAGTGGTCAGTGTGAGTCAGTCGTCAGTCTCTCAGTCTTCAGTTCCACGTTGGCCACGCGCCTACTCGCGTTCCCTTGCGTCCGCCTTTCTGTCCGGTCTTTCGACGCTGTCAAGACCACGGAAACGTCGCTTCGATCAACCGCTCACCCGATCAGCGACATAGTAATTCAGAGTTCAGGACCTATGTGTAGGCACATCGAGCCAGCCTACGCACACTACATTTTCTGGTCCTTCGAGCCGGATCTAGTCACATTGTAATTACCATCATCTACCATCGAAATAAACGATTCAACCCAAACTAGCTGTCCATCATTAGTTTGATGTACAGCGGTACCTGAATATCGTCAACGCGTAACCGGATTTACAACCCGGTTAGATTCAGAAGAGTCGCGGTATTTTCGGTACCTTCGTGTAGTCTCCGATCCCCCCTACGGGACAGACTACTCGATACAACCAGTAGCAAACCTTTTTTTTTTTATGGAGAGGAAATGATTTTCGCATACCCCGGCTCCCTGGGGGGAGCTCCAGGATTCTTTGGCTTTGCGTGCTGGCCCCGAGCGAGCGGTACCATACGGGAGCCCCATACAAGGCAATAGACCGCACCCCTCCGCATAGAGGCGGCGTAACCAGAAGCAAACATTCCTAACACTTAACCTTCCTGACACTTGTTGGCCTTCAATACATCTTCATAAATATCGCAAGTATTCTTTGTTGTTACAGTAGCATTAGATCCCGCAAGGAAATGGAAAAGTATATAATGACGAATATCATCCTCGGAAGGTACGTACGCCGCCATTTTATTACAGGTTGTAAAAAAAATTATGCTTTTTAGAATTTTCTGAATACAGGTTGCTTTACCGAAAACTGTAAAAGAACACGTGTTTCTTCTTCAACGATCGGTACAGAACTAAAAGCTAAATAAATTCTTTGCAAATAACTCATTATTTATGGGTACCCCTAATATAAATTCAGAAGCCACAACAAATGATACCGTTCTCCGCTAAATGTCTTTGTTGTAACATTATAAATTACAAGAGGGGCGTATTACCAGCAGGAGATCGCTTCTTCCTAGAATGTTTACTGTTTTGAACCTTGGCTGGTATTACATTCACTCAGACTACGAAGTATTGCAATGTGATCATCATAAATTTTCGTAAAAGTTTGCAAGGATACTTTTAGATATTCAATTTAACAATAAATAATCCAACTGTTTGAAAGAGGTTACGAGGTTAGTGCCACGTGGTCGGTAAAAGTGTGGTTAGGTCACGATTTACGGCACGATGTGAGGTTAGGATTAAAACTGTTAGCTTTTAATTAAGAATTACCAAAATGACAGAAATTAGCTACTGAAAACAATGTCGAATTTATCATTGTCAAATTATAGTTATAATGCAAAATAATAACTTTAGCCTCCTTCCCTCCCATTCTCATTTCTACAGTGTTAAATGAACGATACGGTACGATGAAAACAAAATCATTTGCATAAATAAATAAAGCGAATGGCGTACTTTGAATTGACACATTACATAAGTATATTTACACAGTTATTTATTCTACGATAGGTGCGGCAAATGAACACGAGCAATAACATTATGCTCTATACTTGACCATACAGTAGCACAAAGCATATGCAAATTACACGTGACGATGTAAAATTATTCATCTCTTGTCCGATAGAATGTACTGTGGCACAATATCGTTACAATAAACTGCATTGCGGATAAAGAAGTTAATATGCCCGTACTATATGCATAGTGTTGCTGTGTAATGGCTCAAATAAAACATAAATTACACATTACCATTTCGTGCATAGTAACTGTACGCAAAATGGCCCTAGGGACGGGACAACTCGGACTCGTATACATTATAAACAAATTCCCATTTTCAGCTTTTTGTAACAGCATAGTGAACGTTGCTAGAAGCTTTTCATTTCAATTGAAAAACTGTTTTTTGTTCCTGAATTTAAAACATGATAATGTGTCTGTCCCGATTTCAGTTTTAGCAAAAATTTAAATTTAACCAGTCGATTACTGTGAAAACAATTTCTTTTATCGACGTCGCAAAACATGTTCCAAACGCACACTCGCTAAAGCATGAACTCGTAAAAATGTCCCGTTTTCAAAGATCTCGCGTTACGCATCTGGGGTCCCAGCTTTGGCGAAGCAGAGTTGCGCAACTGCAATAAAAGCTTACGAATTCACCGGTTAAATTCCGCGGAAACGGAATGCGTGCGAGGCCACAGAGGATGCTGAAGTAACAAAGATATTTGTCACTATAGAACATCGCGAGGAGGCACTCACAATGTTCCGGGGGGGGGGGGCTGCATTATTCATTCGGAGCGCGCCTACGACGGGCCGAAGTCAAATCAGCTTATAAAGTCACTCCGGCTACAAATTAGGTCTCTAAACTGACAAATTATCTTCCCATCGTTCGCCATTTATTTTCCCGGTGGCGGTAGCACACCCGGTTAGGTAATAGATGATCTTCGAGGGCTGTTACGAGATAGCCGTGTCATCGTTCGATTCACCTCGGTCAGCCCCGCCCGATGAAAAACATTTTGAAGAATCGTGCAGACCCCCGAGCCCCGCAGCCGCCCCAACCGAATTGCGAGCGATTTCTTTCATAAAACGCTCGGGACACGGAGGAGTTCTCGTAACCTCGCCCCCAGGGGTGTCTACGTTTCACTATCGTCGCCCGAAGGGAAGCTGAAGAGGAATTCAATCTGGTCCGTGTGACTAATGAACGCATAAAACTCACCCCTCCACCTGCCGCTCCGTGTCGTGTTCCATCGTCCCTCGGCTTCCACTGTTTCCCTTCGCGAGAAAACGGAACGAAGGAACCGAGGGCCCAAGCAGAAAAGTCAGCCGGCTACGATGACCTCCACCAAGGGCTAATTCAGGGTTACGTCTGAATTTAAGTCTTCATTTCTCCACGAGATTCCTTCCGGCTTCCGACCTCTTCGCCCCGCCCTCTCTACTTCCGGTATCCGCGTCATTTCGTTCGCTGAATAATTTCGCGAAGTTTGTCCATCTGATCTGTTCCCGGAATTTCAAGGACGAGATGCATCCCGAATGTCTTTGGAATTGCGGCAAGCGTGATGAGACATCTTCGAGCTGCCGGAAAGAGGGATAGCACCGAGTATGGCATCCCCGATCAAACGTGGCGTAATGATTGGTGGTTTAACACGTTGCCTGCGCAGCATCCCCCGTGTCCGAGTGTCGCCAGGAAATTTTGGAACCTTTCTTGAGCCTTGTGAAAAGTTGGGCTCGACATATGGAAATAACTGTTACAAGAGAAATTTTCAAAATTATGGTGCGACAGTTAATGTCGTCAATTAAAATATTTTGGTTGAGGATAAACATTATGAATGATTAGAAAATGTTTGTGACCGGTAATTGTTAGCGTGGACAGAAATTTTACCGTGGTTGCGAATAATGATTATCGATGACGAAAATTTCATTTTGGTTGCCAGAGTTACGTATGAATTATCAATTATCAATTAGAAGTTCTAATCTCTTTCCTGAGAACGAAAAGCGTCCCAACAGGCTCCCTTTTATTAATGGAATATACTGTATGGCTTCTTTATATGAAAATCTCTAGAACACTCCCTTTTTACATCCGTTAATTAAGATTCCGATAGGAAATAGCTTGGATAACCCCTTTTAAGGAAAATCTAACGAGGCCTGGATTTCATTAGAAGTGACAAAAATTGTGAGTGTGACCTCAAATTTTAAACAGAGCACCCCTTTCATTTTCAAGGTATATAAACCCGTTCATTTTTATTCTCGTTGGTCAGTAATCGTTCAGTCACGTGTAGAGTCACGTCGCGTTACATGCATAAAAGTCAATTCTAGTGCGATCTGTTTGAAGTCTCTTTCGAATCAAATTTTAACCTTATAGATTCCGTTAGTTCGGTAAAATTTGGCATTTAAGAATTGCTTATAGACCCCGCATTGCCAGTGTGTCAAAACCTACTTATTATAACTGTGTACTTATTATGAATTCATTGGCACTTGTAACACAATTTCAATTCAGCATATATTTGTCATGTTTGGTAAATCGCGTAATCTACAAACCCTTAATTATTGTCCAATATCCTAATCTAATAATTGAAGTTCCCACACAATACAATCTAACCGCTCGGATTGTATCAATTAAACTATAATAAGTTACGAGGCCTACTAACTATCCTAGCGGGTACCTCATTTCGCATCAGGTTCGTCCGCGACAAACCTTATCCAACAAAGATTTCTCCAGCCTGGTGGCTCCCCAGTTTCGCATACTGAATGCGAAACGTGAAATGTGAAAAATGAGAATACGCTTATGATGAATTTTTGTTATATTAACGACGAGAAATGGGAGCCTTCATTTATCAATTTTCAAGCATGAATAACACAGATTACTCAGATAAATAAGTTATAAAATCAATAACTACTATTTTTAACGTACTAAATTTGTGTACATACATACTAAGGATTACGGACATAGTGTGGCCTTCGAATATTATTGTGAGTGTTTTCCAATGAACAATAAAAATAAACGGTCAGATCGAGAAGCTGGGGAGCTCGAGTAATAAAGCCCAGATTATCTGTCGTGTAACGTTCGGCCAATATTCACAGTCTCCTCTCGAACGGAAAAGGAAATTAATCCTGTGAAAGTTCGCAGGCATGATGCCCGATTGAGACCGGTCGAGGAAGCAGCAAATAAGAAAGTTCGCAGCCTTAATTATTAAGAGGGCCGGATAAGCATCGTCAAATATCCGTGCGCGCGATTCTTTCAGTCGCGTTCGCCCGCCGCTCCGCGCGCCGCCGAGAAGTTTTCTTCCGCGTGAATGTTTCGCGAAGTTTCATAATCAGATGGGAAACTTCGCCGGAGTTAAAACGAACGAACGAACGGACGAGTTTCTTGTCAAACTCCCTTTATCGTCATGGAAAACCGATTCTACAGGCACCCCATGCCACCCCTCCCCATCTCCTGACGCTCCACCCCGCCGCGCTGGTTACTTCCGGTTCGAGTGCGCCGCCCGAAACTAACGCTGGTAACAAAAGGCGCTTCGGTCGCGCCTCTTTGAAGTTACGTTACGCGTGACCCCGCGGCAAGGTTAACCGTTTCATGTTCCGGCAACTGCGAAATTGCTGCTAATATGCAACAGAGCCCAATACGATTACGAGTAATCATTATGAAACGTTTGTTGCTCACTCGTCGATGTGTTGCGCACGCCTTTTACCGCTGACTTGGTTTTCTCAAATAGCTTGTTGAAATTTTCGAAGTATAATGATTTATCTATATATGTCGCCAAGGCCTAGATGATAAACGTCGTGGAACTACCCCCATTACCGCGAGGTATACTCTGTAAGGAGCCACGAAGCTCGAGATGCCTCGAACGCCAAGGAGTGTAAACGTAAAAGGGCTAGGGGTATGTCTCGTGGACGATACAAGACGCTGGCAAGACCCATATTGTTGACATATCTTGAGAATTCACTGTACATGTACATGTATATAGTAGGATCACCATAAAGAGTGCTAAAGGGCTTTAATAGGTTTACGGAGCACTGATAATGACTATTTTACATTACTTCATGAAAATAACATGAATGTATTTACCAAAATTTGAAGCCATTTTTTAAAAATAATATATACCCATAGAAATCAATTTTCATCTTTACAATCTTAATATTCGTAAATTAAAAATAGTAGAATCTGTCATTTTGACGGGTCTCGTAAACCTAGTGTTAAACATCAAAATGGCAGACTGAAGCATGAAAAATAATTTTCCAACGTTTTTAGGGATGTCTCAAGTGGTCGTATTTTAAAGAAAAAATGTCTTCAGTTTCAATACAGAAACGTTTTAGGTTCAGGCTCCAAGGTTTAAATTAAATTCAGATTTATTAGTGTACGAGATTACAGTCTAGGGTAAGGGACCCAATTACTGTAGGGTTGTAATTACTTTTAATGCATAATGAATATTAAAAAAGAGATATAATTTCAATGACAAAAATTTAATATGTCCTTTTTAATATTCATTATGCCTTAAAAGTATGCATAATTAATATAGCCGCAGTAATTGGTACAACCACAGTAATTGGGTTCCTTACTCAATATGCCATCAACTTGTCGAAAATATTTTTAGAGCCACCGTAGGACAAAATTATTTAGAAACGCAGAAGCATCTTCAGTTTTCGCTTTACACGAATATTTTTATCTGCGTTGTCCGCACGTCCCTTTGACATGTCCAGCGACACGCGTAGAGGTTCCGTGGAAATGTATTTATTCTGAAAAAATTGAGTAACTTGGACTCTATTTCTTCTAGCCTCGGCGAAGTTTAAGTTAATGAGTTTAGATAGCGCATCGAAAAAAGGTACAGAGATCCGTCTTTCCCCGCGACTGACCCTTAAATTGCATTTCCTCCGAGCCAGACTTCGCACAGACGGCATGGGGAGCTTCGAAACTCAGCAACACTTGCCCGGACTTTTATACGAACCCTTCAGGGCCAGACGCCATTTGCAGTTTCCACACACGGTTCCCAAGTTAACTCCGCTACGTGTCGAACTTTATATCGCGAGTCGCTAAAAATGATGCACGATAGTTTTCAACTTGTGCCGAGCGGAAAATTGCTGTTTTGAATATACACTACTGTTCATAAGTAATCGGACACCTTTTCAAACGGAATAACTCTTTTAAAATTGGTCCAAATGACTTGAATCTTTTTTCGACGGTAGACCAACTAGTTTGCTAGAGAATGATTAAATAAACATTGTTTTAGATTACAATTGGTTGGAATAATGAAAGAATCAAAAAATTATGATTTTTAAACTTTTTTATCTGAGCCTGTAACGATAATGTGAAAAATGCGTTTTGTTGATTTTTAACTTACATGCATACGGAAAATTTCATCGAAATCGGTCAGCATTGCAATGAGCTACAAACGATCACAATGAGCTACAAATGTAATCTAAAAAAGTGTTTATTCAGTCATTCTCTAGCAAACTAGTTGGCCTAACATCGAAAAAAGATTCAAGTCATTTGGACCAATTTTGAAAAAGTTATTCCGCTTGAAAAGGTGTCCGATTACTTATAAACGGTAGTGTAAATGCGATCGGGAAGCATTGCTGTAACGTAGTTGGGTCGTAAACTGAACTATGTCTGCTATAACCAGGGATTTGGGAAAGGGGTTATTAATAAGAGCCATGTATTTGTAAGAAAAATAAAAAATAGTTACTACATGATTCTACAAAATCGTAGGAAATGAAGTAGGTGAGGCTGGGGAGAATCCTTCTGTCAGGGTTATTTTGTTATTTTCATCAATTGCATAGTGTTTATAAATTTTTTTGTACCCAAGCTCACGCGAAGGTAATGACATTATAGGTGTTTGGATACATCTTGACCTCAGCCATCGTGTCGCGGTAGTGACAATATGTAATTCTCAAGAATGAATATTCTCAATAAATTTCTCAATATTCTCAAGAAAATCTCAAGAAATGTGACCTTGGTCACGACGGTCACGTGACGCGTTTCTTACATACTCTGGTACTGGTAGAGAGAGAGGGTAACTTTTTCCCCTCAATTCGTGCTCCCCCCTTCCTCATCTGGCGACACTGGGCGACTCTGCTCGTCTATCGGGGGCCACGTACCAACAGAAACAGGATTACGAGCATAAAAAGTCATTCTGCCTTAATTCATGTCCCGTGGTAGTTCAGTGACCCGTAGTTTCGTGCTTTCAGATTCAATCGCTTGTTGGTGAATAATTTGTATAATTAAGCAGACCGAGGAGGGAAAGTTTCGGATGAAAAGCGAGATGGAGAGTTTGGAAAAGTGAGAGTACAAATCACGGGGAAACATTATTATTTGCCTTCGCCGACCGTTGCCGTTGTTCCGTTTATTAAAGGACGCCATTCGTTTCGGCGAGGTTCGCGCAAGTAGCGACCGCAGCCCGCGGATTCCGGTGATTTATTATCCCTGAAGAGAGGATTCGGTTTTGCGCCGGACAGAAGGCACGTTCGCTTAACACACAACCCATTAAGTAAGTAACATGGTGGCCTGCGCCCGGCGCAAAAACGTGCCGCAACTACTGCGCCGCGTCGGAACGTATTCCCTTCCGTAACATTAACGACTGATATTTTTCATATGGTCCTATAAATAAAAAGCCGGCCTGCTCCGTTTTTATCGTCCACCACCGTTTACACCGCCACTTGAAAACCGCACCCCCCACCCCTACCATGCGTCTCCAGAACCATGGAGAAAATGGCAGCGTCACTTTTTGCAGACTATTGGGTGACTCTACCAGCAATAATTTTATTCTCCCCTTGTTCCAAGAGGAATTTCGTAATTGTCACAATTCTTTGTTTGCTTGGTGCAGCTGACAATGATTACAGTGACGAGCAAAACTATAAACACACTTCGCTAGTTTTACATAAAACGTCATAAGACAACCTATTTTTCAATTGGATGATAAAGCATAGGTAATAATAATTATATGGTGAATGTGATAAACAAAACATAACAGTTTATGTTAGATAATACTAACAACATATATAATATTTTACAAAAATAAGGATTTGAAGCAATGTTTACAGTTTGCACGGTTCATCAGAAACGGTTAATAGTAGACAAATTCTAGAGAAATGAAATTGTTAACAAACACTGATAGCCAACTGTAGTGGCACACGTTTAGATTGATGTTTACACAGTTCTTCACTTATTTGAAAGTTAGTTGATACGCGTTAAACCACTTAGTGCAGATTAAAGAAACAGTATCATTTCATTGTGCGATAAAGGTTTTTCACTACGACAAATTGTAGTAAAATGTGGTGTAAGTCATACGATGGTTGCAAGAATAAAGAAAACCTGTGGAAGTGTGTCAACTTCTTCAAGAAACGGTAGACCGCAACTTGTTTCTGACAGAGCTGCACGTGAAATTGCACATCGTCTTTGGTCTGAAGGTCATAAATCTCAAAAAATCCCAGCTCAAGACGTTGGAGTAAATGCAAGTGAATGGACCATTCGCCGCTCCTTACAGAGAATCGGGTTAAAAGCGAAAGAAAAGAAACGCAAACCAGCTCTTTCGGACAAAAATATTAAACTACGAAAAAAATTTGATCATAATACAAAGAGTGGACAATAGAAGATTGGATAAGAGTTATCTGGTCTGACGAAACAAAAATGAATAGATTTGAATCTGATGCAAGGTCTCGGTACTGGACTTCATCCGAAAATAGTAATCAACCAAGCATAAAACAAACTATGAAGTTAGGCGTGGCTCATTCATGTAATAGGGTTATTTTACTCATATGGGTGTTGGTCCCTTAGTTCGAATAGAAGGTATCATGTGAAAAGAGCATTATTTAAATATTTTGCAAAATAATTTACCTTCTGTTGTCAATTCTATTGAATTCTATTGACCCTAAGCATACTGCAAAGATAGTAAAAACCTGGCTGGGAAATCAAAAGTTTTCTGTGATGAAGTGGCCAGCACAAACAAAGTCCAGCTATGAACCCAATTAAAAATTTGTGGTCAATTGTGAAAACGAGGCTAGCAAAATATGGCAGTCCACCTTCAGGTATTCATAAATTATGGAAAAGAACAACGAGAATGATACATCCGGAAATGATTAAAAATTTGAGTATAGCCACGCAGGCTAGAAGTAGTACAAAAAAGTAAAGGAAAATAGACAAAATGTTAATTTAAAGCTTTATTTCGACGAGCACAATTAAAATGCAAAACTGTAAACATTGTCTTCAATCCCTATTTTCGATAAATATTCCGTATATTGTTAATATTAACGAAAATTAACTGCTGTGTTTTGTTACGCTATTCACTTTACAATTATTAGTACCTAATCTTTATCATTCAATTGAAAAATAGGTTGTATTATCACATTGTATGTAAAACTAGCGAAGCGTGTTTACACTTTTGCTCGTCACTGTATATCGGTTAGAAGATAATATTCTTTGATACATTACCGGACTTAGAACAGGACAGCGAAGCTCGAGTGGCCACGGATGCCAAGGGGTATAGCATAATACGGGTCGGGTATATCGGTGTGAGACCACTACTAATCCAATAACAAAACTTCTTTAGTTTTTATTATTTTTTTATCGAACAGTCACCAATATAGTTGTGGAATTTTTGTGATAAAAATGACAGCAAACACGATATTATCATCCAATTAATGTTTTACTCACAATAGTGTTGGTACCTTAGTTCGGATAGAAGGTATTATGTGGAAAAAACATTATTTAAATATTTTTAAAAATAATTTATCTTCTGCTCTTAGTTCTATTGAATTTGCTGAAGATGGAGTAGTATTTCAACAAGACGAGGACCCTGAGCATACCGCAAAGATAGTAAAATCCTAGCTAGGAAATCAAAAGTTTCCTGTGTGATGAAGTGGCCAGCATAAAGTCCAGATATGAATCCAATCGGAAATTTGTGGTCAATTGTGAAAACAAGGCTAGCAAAAGATGACAATCCACCTTCAGGTGTTCATGAATTGTGGAAGAGGACAGAACAAGAATGACACAACATTGAGCCGGAAATTATTAAAAATTTAATAGATAGTATGCAACGCAGGCTTAATGCAGTCGAAAAAGTAATTGAAAATGGACAAAATATTAATTCAAAGCTTTATTTTGACGAATACAATTAAAATGCAAAACTGTAAAATTTGATTTTAATCCCTATTTTTGATAAATATTCCGTATATTGTTAATATTAACGAACATAAATTGTAGTGTTTTGGTTGTGCTATTCATTTCGTAATTATTAATACCTAACCTTTATCAGTCAATTGAAAAGTAGGTTCCATTATCACATTTTATGTAAAACTAGCGAAATATGTTTACACTTTTGCTCGTCACTGTACATGTTGAATATGAAGATAAATTGAACCTGACATAATTTAGAAAATAAGTATTAAGCAAACAGTCAGCCGGATCACCAACACAGTGTTTACTCTAAACAAGGCGAGTACCTAACGTTTGCAACTCAAATATCTTTGTTGTTTCTAAAGATACGTAAAATATGGTAAGGAAAAGTTGAATAGTACAATGGGGCTGACACGATGCCAAAAAATTTTGTTTTTATGGTATTTTTTTAGACATATCAAAGTCACCACGACCTTTTTTTAATGGAACCACCCTTTTTTAAACACCTACAATGATAGTCCCTTTCATTATGAATTCGGTGACAATAATTATTCCGAGGTCATTGAAGGTCACAGTCAGAGAAAACGTATAAGATTTAGAATATGAAAGCAGAATACGCTTATCACGGTTGAGACTTGTAGTAAATAGTAAACATACTATGGTCGTAGTTAAAGTAAACATACTAAGGTCCTTCAATATTATTGTTATACAGCATTCTTATTTACTATCAGTATGTTTCCAAACTCGATTCCGCTATGTCTTATTCAATGACTGAAAAGTGTGAATGTAACTGTGAATGTAGACAAAGTGCAGTGCACGCCCGATTACTTTATGAAGAAAGGTACCCCGAGCGAAACTCTCCTTCTGGACAGACTTTCATTAATAAGTACAAGGTGTTTCGAAGTACTGGAAGTGTACATGCAAGACAGCACAAACGGAAAAATCCCACGACTAATGAAGACAATGAAATTAATATTTTAGCAGCTGTAGCAGGCATAAGTCAAAGTAGCGTAATACGAATTCTGGCCCGACATAAATTTCATCCGTTCCACATATCGCTCCATCAAGAATTCACGGGAATGATTTTCAAAATAGAATTAACTTTTATCAATGGGGATTGCTTCAAAATCATTCATTTTTTCTAATGTCTTGTTCACGGACGAAGCAACATTCACTAATCAATTAATTACAAAATCGCTATGATATGTGGTACCAACATGACGGTTGTCCTGCTCATTATGCACGAGTTGCAAGAGAAACGTTGGATCCTTGATCTCCAAACCGATGGATTGGACTAGGCGGAACTGTTTCATGGCCAGCAGGTTCGCCTGATTTAAATCCACTGGATTTCTTTTTATGGGGTCTGCTAAAAGAGACCGTGTACATGAATGCTCCAACAACAGTTGAAGATATGTGTTAGCGTATCATCAAAGCATGTACGAATATCATCTCGGATGTTCTTATCAGAGTTCAACATTCCTTCAGAGCTCGTTTACATTAATTTACCGACGCAGACGGCCATCAAAAACATTTATAAAATCCAGGTATTCTGCTTCCATGTTTTAGTTGTATACGTTTTTTCTCCTTGGAATGGTGTAGTCACTGAATTCCTAATGAAAGGGACTATCATCGTAGGTGTTCAAAAAAGGGTGGTTCCTTTAAAAAAGTGAAGGTGACCTTGATATCTCTAAAAAGATGACATACAAACAAAATTTTTTATGGCATCGTATCAGCCTTATTGTACCATTCAACTTTGTCCTTAGCATATTTTACGTATCTTTAAAAACCACAAAGATATTTGAGTTGCAAACGTTAGGTGACTGTGACTGTATATGTCCAAAATGTCATAGCCAATAAAAGTCCCAGAACTATGTTCACTACTACGGGGTATACCTCGTGAGGGGCCAAGAAGCTCCAGAGACCTCGGTCGCCTCTAGAGATTCGCTGACTTTTCCTACGTCTGGCGTGGATCAAAGAATAGTATCTCCTGGCCAGATCAGTGTTTTGGACATATATCGCGAATAAACACTGTACTTAAACGATTAAATGCTCGCGTATTGAACTATTTAACGGGAGATCCAACGCGAGAGTAATTAAAGCCAGTAAGGAGTTGAAATTTTATTCGCGGGCATATCGTGTCAGCTTCTCTTTTCCTCCCTCGCCGGTTCCCCTATTCTTCGTTTACGCTGTTTTCTATTCCAATGACGATTTGAACCGCGCGCGATCTCTCCTTCTTTTCCCCACCCGTTTCCTTCGCTGTTCCTTCTAGGAGTGCTGCGGACGCGCGGCTTTCTCTTTTAATAGTGCTGGAACCCCCGCCCCATCTTTTACCCCGGCGCAACTACTCTAAACACACACGTGCACATAATTCTGGTAGTTGTCTACAAACGTGAACCGTGTCTGTGTGCTGCAAGGGTTGTATAGCAGCGCCGTGGTAGCTATTAATTCGATTGCCAATCGATTCAGCTGTGCTTCGTTTCGCGAGGCGTGCACGTATAAGTCCGGCCCGAGTGGATTTTTCATTTACCGACACTACTTGCCGCTGGCCGCGCTGCATCTACATAATTAATCGTCCCATCCGGCAAGACACGCGATAGGTCTTCCGCTTACGAAAAAACAAAAAACAAAAAACAAAACTGGTGTCGGAACGTTTCGCTGTGGTTTTGATGTCTCGACATAACGATAGCGACGTTAATGAAACATACACCTTGTTATGCTATTTTCCATTAGTCGGCCTCGTGGAGCACTAGAAAGATAAACAAGTTCGACGTTCTCATGGTGTGGCAATTTTGTAGCATACAGATTTTAATCGCATGATAATTGGCACTGATCGTCTGATTGGCAATTGATAGTCATGCACTTATACACGAATTTATAAAATACGTGGGAACGTTGTATTCGCATTAATTTGTGTTCGCATTTCTGTTTTCAGATCCGTTTTGCAATGGAATGTTCTTCAAATTGGCAATATTGGATTTTCCAAATAAACCCTTTTAGTACAGCGAGACAATACACATTCGTTAAGATATATTATAGACGTATTGAAAGCTGCAAAGTCCCCACCATCGCTGCTTCCATAGTCCCAATGTTAGTCCCACTCATTCTGGACATGCTATTTCTACGCTAGACTATTACTCAATCTCTAGACCAGTGCTAGGCACAGTTGGGGCCCCTCAAACGCTTGCTTCCCCCACGAACCTCTCTTTCATGCAGCGCGCACATTCGTCGCGATCGCTGGTGTTTTGCATCTTCGTTGTCTCACGGTAATGGCGCTTGCTGGAAGAGGACAGTGGGTACTATGATGAGGACATATTCACTGGAGAAAAATATTGCCGTAGGTTGAACCATCGAAAGGACTGCTCTCGACTAGATCTGCTGAACTTATATATTAGCGGGCAAGGGTGCCTGCCGATGCCCCTAGCCACACTGGCAAAGCGGCAAGTGACTCAGCGGAGTGGGGGTTGGCCGGGCACAGCTGCAGCTGGCCACGTGGCCCATTGCCCATAGGGGCGTGGCTTCGTACCCACCCTTCTGTGTATGCCCAGGGCAAGAAAATTGTTGCCCGTACGGGCAGACGCTGAAAGCTCCGCTCTAGACAGGCAAGATTATCACTTAGAAGGGACAATCCCGAAGTGACATCGCCAGATTTTAATGAAACCTTAGAAGGACGTAATTCTTGCAAAAATATTTAACATATATTCTTTTTCAGCGGCCATCGTATGTATCTAAAATTATAAATCCAAGTGCATGTTGTAAACTATGTAATCAAGGTGCCCTTCGTACATCGATATGTCGATTAATTGCTATTCATTTTGGCGTGACGGTTGCTCCATTGTTATGGTTCATTGTCCGCATGGAGGATGTCGGGTTAGTAGATAACACAATATCACGGTGGAGCGCCAAGTGAAGGAATTCCGTCGCCGCAAGAACTGAAATCAATTTCCCGGCTCGTGTATCAAGTGGCCATTAGGTGACGGAGAATGCGGGCCAGTGGCCTGATCTGGGACGAGCCGATAAATACCGATTATCAATGGCCCGGCAGCGGTAGCGGCAACGGCAACGGCAACGGCATTGCAGCGTTCCGAGACTTCGAGCCGTTCGTTCCTTCGGTTTCAAGCCCGGTGGAAATTCTCCGGCAGAAAAATATACTCGGCCGACGGTAATTGCTTGGCGAATTCACGGCGGAACGCCACAGTGGCCGGGCGAAAGTTCAGGAGTGGCTGATCCGCCGGAGTTAACGGAGTTTCGTCCCTCTTCCGATGAATGCCGCTACTCGCCGTCGAAATTGTTCGTTTCGAGTGGGCCGAACGAAAGCCTGGCCCCGGCTAAATGCTGCGAAGGCTTCAGCAATTTTACGAGCCGGTCGAGTGCCGTGGCCAACTTTCCGTCGTAAGAACGGTTTGCTTGAATCGCGACGACGGGGATGGGAACCGCGCGCGCGGCTTCCGAGATTTTTTACGGCGAGTCATCGGCAACGAGCCTGGGATCCGATGAAAAAAAAAAAGAAAAATCGCCAGTTGCCCGTGGAACAATCACACGGTAATTAAAAGATCCGGTTAACGAATTATTCCGGGGAGATTGAGTCATTAGGATTATCCGCTTTTTGCCCGGAGTTCCCGGCGTTCACCTTTATTTTTTCCGTTTGGCCCAAAGTTCCGGACGCATTAATGGCGGCGAATGAATCAGCTCCTCGTATAATTATCTGGGACTATACTCGACCCCTCTTATAATACGGTGCTCGAAAACCACGGTTTCGATAGAACATGGTGTAAAAACTGCGGCAACCCTTTTATAACACGATAGGTTTATAACACAGTTTTCATGTAGCACGACGTGATAGACTTTTTTTCCCGTGAGAAAATTATTTTCGCATACTCCGGTACCCTGGACTAAGCCGGCGTTATGTGGGACTATGCCCGGGGAGTGTCCCCAGAGACTACTCCCTAAAAACTCATGCCCACCTAAGCTAAATGGGAGGTGCATGGATCATGCGAGTACTCAGCAGGATACCTCCCAGCTATTATACTACACGGAGGTAGGGGGTTAGCCACCCCCACTGCCCCTATTCTATAAGACTCCGGGTGGAGGGATCCGCCCCGGTCAAGGCAAGAAGACGCCGCTACCTGTAAGGAAGTGTCGCCGAAGACACGATCCGGCATGCTCCGACTCTTCCCACCCCCAAGAATACCTCCCTCCCCTTATAGGGGAAGGACGTACCAACACCTCGCCACACCGAGAGTTAACTCGAGGGGTGTCGACCCAACCTGGGGACACGACTTGATAGACGTGGATAATGACAGCGGGGAAGAAGTTGCCTGGGCCTATCGTAAGTGAACAGTGCACGACATGGTTTCCCCCCCCCCCCTCTCCCTCCCTTGACATTGTGACACATGGCCGCAGATCAGATTATTTTAAATCATAACTTATGAGAAGGGGCCACAAAACTGAGAATTCACCAAAAAGAATTAATATATGTTTATTGCTCGCTGTATATTTGTCGAAAAAATGGAGCACGGAAGTGAAAATTGTGCTCGAATATTTTTGCGACCCACTGTGCTCGTTATCGGTTTATTCATAATGCGCAGTTTCGAGCGGACCCAATATTCGTCAGGCGAAGGTTAAAGTTCTCGTTTGACCCCCTCCAGTGTTTACGACAACGTGCTAAGAACTGTTGTTCTGTAACATGCGCTGACAATTAAACCCGCTCACATCATCGCAGCTTTAATTGGTCGATCGAAAATCGATAGAACTAGTTACAATAATACCTCGCTAACAATGGAACACGCAGTCGACGGTGCGCAGGATTATTACGTTGGTAAGCTCTTTAAGAGCTTTGAAATTAATGAACGTGAAGGCATGAACGCTCACGTTACTCCCGGCCTCGCGCAAAAACATCTGCACACGAAGCTTCTGGTCTGTCGAACAATCCCCGTGTACCTCGGCGACTACTGCGGGAACATCTTCGGATGCATAAACCGATACGCTTGTGCGAATACTGCAACCACTGTCGCTGGCCGAACTGGGTCAGTACCGACACCTTGAGAGCATTTAAACTTGGTCCTAACAAGGTCCCTTAGGATCTCTCGAGCAGTGTTTGCCCCGTAAGTAATATCTATACCTATTCCGGCCGAGTCGGTCGAAACTATGGTTAGGATGGATACCGGATACTCGACAACGGAACGATGTTTCGAACTGATTGTAAACTAATATCCTGTTCGATTCCGGTAGGGCGTGCTCTATATTGATACGAGCTAACAGAGCTACCGCGATCTAATTTTAACGCCACCTAGTCTGGACAGGAGAGATATTCCAGTGGAGCATCTTCATCTTCGTCGCATTGTTAAATAAATTTACTTCCTTTCTCTTTCAATAGTCTTTTGCCAACCTTTAAACTCTTGCAGCGGACGACCCCGAAATTATATCTCCAGATCTTAATGAAGCTTTGGAAGGACCTAGATTTTCCAAATTTATTAGACACATACTTTTTGAACGTCCATCGTTCATGTTGATGGGGTGACAACAGAATGTTTGGGGTCCATACAGACAAAAGAAAGTTTAAATAGTAATGTGTACGATAATTACCATAATTTTTACAAATATTTTTTTGATATTCAAACATTTTATTTCGATATAAATATTACACATTACTTGATAAAAATTAAATCGCTAATTGGGGTTGTAATTAAACCTGGCTAAACTTGACATCAGGAAACCAGAAATTTTTTAATTGTTTTATGTAATCCAGTAGAGTTTGGAGAGAAAATTCTGAAAGTCCAAGCTCAATAACTCAAAAGTTATACATGTGCAAAGATGTGTGAATTTTAGCGTTTTTGACATATAAGGGCGCCGCCATATTGTATGTACTCCGACATCGTCCAATGAGCGGAGCCACGAGAACGCCGTCGTGCTTGTGCTACCACCTAGCGACTCCGCTTGTTGGACATGGCGGCGCCCTTACCTGTCAAAAACGCTTAAAATCGCTCAACTTTAAACACGCATAACTTTTGAATCTGTGAATTCCTAACATTAAGACTTGGATTTTCGAAATCTTCTCGCCGAAATCTATAGGATTACATAAAAAAAGATAAAAATTTCTGGTTTCCTCAGATGAAGTTTAACCTTAAACTTACCATTATCAATCCAGTGTCATTGTTTTAAATAAATAATCATTTGTGTATTCCCTTTTGTAGATTTCTCGCTTCTCTTATTTGATAAGATGTAAATATATAATATATATATAATATATTTTTAATAAATTCATTGATGCTCTAGTAACATTTTCAATTTGTAAAAATTGTGATAGATGTATACATTACTATTCTTCTTTTGTCCACTACCCTAAATGCAGGAAACGAAAAATACGAGCACATTCAATTCAAAGCGACTGATGGCAAGTGCTCTAGGAGCTAGTGTAAACGTAATTCCCATTGAAAATGAATTCATTTCGAGCCGTATAACAATCACTTGTGAATCACGTTCGAAGGAGCCGTTGATTGCGGCATTTGTTTGCATTTTAGTTTCATAGACGGGTATCGATTCAGAAATTCTGCCAATGGCGCGGTCGGACGGTTCACCCGGGATCGTTGTACAAAGTTGGAAATCAGCGTACCTAACCGTTTACCAACAGTTTCGCCGAACGAATGTTTAATTATCAGAAAGTCCAGAAACACCGAATCGCAATTTACCATTGATATGCCCGGGATCGTGAGCCCAGCCGTTCGCTAATTACACCGTCCCGCCATTTTGCTTCAACTCATCGCACACTTGCCTGCGGACTGACCAACTTTGGCACAAAACACTTGTACCTCTCGACCCGCGAAAGTTCCCTGGTGGAGCCGAAATGGATTTTGTGTTTTCGGTGATAGGCGCGAGTGCCAGGCACGAAACACCTTTTCGACATCCTCTTCCGGTTCTGTGACGGCGAATGAGGCCGATTCGTCTAGCGAGGCACGTTCTATGCGGTTTTGTACCAAAGCGAATACCAACTGACCTCTGGCACGTTACTGAAATTTCGGTGCGAAACGAGCGAGCCGTTCTGGCTGGGCGAGTGATCTATTTCCCGCGAAATTTAAATTTCAAACATAGTCGCCAAGCTGCCAACCGAGCAGCTTCAGTTTAGAGCGATCCGGACCGAAGAACTCATATTCTGTTAAAACGACGTTAAAAACAATTTTCAAATTTTATATCTATTCTATTGTATTTATTCATATTTTCAATGTGGAAAAAATTTCTTTATTAATGACAAATGTAAATGCCGTAATACGACTTGTATTGAGGAAAATATTTGTATGAAACAGGATGTTTGTTTTTTCATATACAGTTGGGGACAAAAATAAGTCGATAGTTAGTGTAAACAGGTAAAAATGAAGTTTATTTAATTAACATGACTGTTATAAATCGAAGCTTTATTTATTATGTAGCCTTATATTGTAGAGATTATTTAGTGAATAATTGAAGTTCATATTTACATTTTTGTGTAAACACGCCGTACCATAACGAAAATGACAGCTATTTATCACGAGACAAAAATAAGTGGACACTCAATAAAATGCGTAATAAATGGAACCCATAACAAAATTAATACTTGATATTGCCCCCTTTTGGTTTTATTACTACTCCCAGACGTCGAGGAATACTTTGTATTAACTTTTCAATATAATCGTTACTAATTTTTTCAGATTCAGACTGTAATCTTTTGAAACAATCGACCTGATTATTTCGCTGGTCCAATGGAATTTTCGCGTTTAGTAAACTTCATAAGTTCTCGCTAGGATTCAAGTCAGGGCTCTGGGCCGGCCATTCAAGCAATTTAATATTGGAATCCTCAACAAATTTTTTAATTTTCTTAGTAGTGTGCTTAGGGTCACATTGAAAGACAAATTCGTCGTTGTAACCCATTTTTATTCCTGCTTCTTCTAAATTTTCATTTAGTATACTAATATACTTATCTGCATTCATAATTCCGTCCATTTGTACTAACGTACCAATTCCGTTTCGCGAGAAGCACCCCCACACCATTAATGATTCACCATCGAATTTAACTGTGGGTGTAATAATTGATCTCTTGTACGCTTTATGTTGTTTTCTCCAGACTTTCGTCGCTCCAAATTATATTTTTCCAGAATGTTAGTGGCATATTCTCATATTTCTTTGCAAACACTCTGCATGTAAGCGTGATCTGTTCCTAACGTTTGTATGCGTTTCTCATCTCACAAGAACATGTTAGCGTCAACGCATTTTTAATGAGAGGTCTTGGGTAGAATGGCCGAAGGGATGTTTATTCCTTGACAGATTTATGGCAGGGCTGTATAATGTTTGTGGCCCGTGAAACTAAACAGTCCTGGCAGCAGGCAACGCGATGGCTGATGACCGATCGTTTATTGAAGATGAGGATGTTTAGAAAAGGCAAGCGACCCGACGTCGTATTGCCAAAGACAAGGGACTCTTTGTCCTGAAGGATCTGGCCACGGAGTGGGGAAGGCTATGCCTTTTGGTAAGATGACTGTGATGAACCATACGGCACTTACCCCAGAACCTTGGAAAAGGGAAGTTCCTACCAATTTTTCTAACAAACATTATAACCAAGTGTCCATTTATTTTTTTCTCCTGATAAATAGCTGGCATTTTCGTTATAGTACGGCGTGTTTACACAAAGGTGTAAATATCAACTTCAATTATTCGCTAAATAATCTGTACACTATAAGGCTATATAATAAATAAAACTTAGATTTATAACAGTCATGTTAATTTGACTAAACTTCATTTTTACCTACTTTCACTAACTGTCCACTTATTTTTGTCCTTGACTGTATATATGAAAATTTATATCCCAATGTTTATTGTCGTCTTCATCGTTGAAAATATTAAAAAGTGTTTCTATTGCTGAGGTGAGCTATTTAAATTTCTTTATAATATTTTTTCATGGATGTAGACAGTTTATGATTTTATATTTGGTAAAAAGCAAATGAATTGATTATTGGAAATTTTTGGTATTTCTAATTATCTGTAATGACACTACATTGTACGTACAGGTTTACTGTTTAATGGAGCCGCAAGGAAAATGTCCTGTCCTTTTTCTTTCCCTGCCAAGACTGTTAAAATCCCAAATAAGAGAGTATAGCTCTCGACCGCAGTCTGAGCAAACCAAGATTCCTGTCAGGTTCGTTTTCCTGATTTGATTTGAAATGCAAATGACAGTAAAACGTTGGCTCTCTCATTAGTCTACGGAGCCTTTTTTATTCCCTGTTACGCTTTGTGTGATGCGCGCGGGTCTCGCTTTCGACCTTAGTGAAATAGGATAAGTCGAGCTTCGAATTTCACAGAGGTAGCAGGGCCTCATTAAGATTGATCACCGAAAGCGGAATATGCATGGTACACGTCGAACGGAGAATAATAAATAAATACTCCTTGAATATTAAATTAATGGAACGGTAAGGAGAATTTGTTCAATCCTAAAAAAGAGGTAAAATCTGTTGGTGTAGCCGTAGAATTAATTTCTAAACATCGAGAATTATATCCTTCGCTCATTCTATTATTAGTCTACGCCTTCCTTTGTTCCCTACTCTGAAGATTATTAACGATTTCCGAAATGAAACTTCAAGGAAACGTAATCTAAAAACGTCAAGTCAACTTTTAGATTCGTTCCCATTTTACGGTCAAGAGAAAATCAACGCCATTCAATTTGTCATTACATAGAAAATCATATAATTTTTTACGTCACTCAATATAATAGAACATTACCCATAAAAAGTATTAATCTTCGTACGTTAAAAAACCATTTAGAAGGTATTTTAATTTCTATACTTCGGACATACAATTTACATACACTTGTGGTACGTTACAAGACACGTAATAACATGGTGCTTATACATATTCGCAATATTGAAATTAAAATAGCTTTTATGTTAATGATTTTTTATAGGAAATTCTGCATCGACAGGTGTAAAGAAAATTATGTGATCCCATTTAGAAAAATAAAGTTGACTTTCACGCGTACATATAGGAAAAAATATGATCTGTTTTCAGAAGATGATCGTTGAACGTTTAACAGATGTTCACTTGACAGATGTAAAATTGAAGTAAAATGTATATAATTGACATATATATACAAAACGCATTGATTAACTATCAATTACAGTGAATTCTCAATATATGTCAACAACATGGGTCTTGTCAGCGTCTTGTATCGTCCAGGAGACATACCTCTAGCCGTTTTACGTTTACACTCCTCGGCGTTCAAGGCATCTCGAGCTTCGTGGCCCCTCACAGAGTATAACTCGCGGTAATGGGGATATTTCCACGACGTTTATCATCCAGGCCTTGGCGACATATATAGAGGAATCAATTACAACCAGTAGCAACGCTTTCAAAATTTTGTTCACCCGTTATGTAGTAAACTAGTGTTTCTAATATGTAAAAAAAAAATAAATAAATAAAAATTCAAACCGTTTGGTCAAATTTTAAAAAAGGTATTAATTTTTAAATGTTGTTCACTTAATTTCGTGCCCGACTGTAGTCACGACAGAGATTATTTCACTGGTGTCAGAGGCAACAATCAACCACTCTTACAACAATAAGATCCCGTGACACAGTTCTCGGACAGGCGGTTCTTAAAAATTCCTGGATCGCGATGCGTTGGTTTAATTTTAATGGCCGGCTTAATTAAGGTCCCCGGGGGCGCAGGGCCGGCCAATATTCATCTTCCTCCGTCGGCCGTTCGCGTAATTCGATTTTACAATGAGTCGCGGACGAGGATTTTTGAACACGTTCCCTCATTAGACGATCTCCAAGCGTGCTCTTTGTGGAATTCTTCTTTTCCAGTCGCTTGAGAATTCACAGCGGCGAGCACGCGGCGAAATTAATTCCTTTTTATATGCACCCACCGGCGCGGTGCGGCGCGGCACGGCACGGCGGTGGCGTCTCGTTTTCTCACTAGCTCCCCGGGAAATATGACAAATGGGCACACCCCTTCCTCCCTCCTCGATCATGCCTTCGTAGGGACGATGGTACGACACGAAGGACACTCGAACCCGGCCGCGGAACCGGGATTCGCTTCCGTTCCAGCCCCCGAAATCCTATTTGGATACGATCCCTTTAATCCGCGCGCCAGGAACGGATTACAGGGATAATTTTGCCGAATCGATTTTAATCAGCTTTTCATCCGGTACAAACCGTCAGGGAAATTCGACGATCCGTCTAGACCCGGCGCCGGCGTCAAGTGCTAGACACGGCTCCTAATAAAACGTTCCATTTCGTGGGTAGTTTCACGCGCTAGGAACGCTTACACCCCTTCCACGCCAGTCCGCACGACGCCGATATAAATGAACGGAGTTTCAGATCGGGGTTACACGATAAAAATCAAGCACAGTCGATTCCTGATTTTGAAACTTTCTCGATCCACCGCGATCTGGAGTGGGGGGAGTTCCCTTAACGTCTAGTGCCGAACAGTAACCATAGAGTAGCCATAGAGGAGGCGTAGGGACGTATTCCCCCCTACTATCTCATAAGACTGGATAAAAAGGGGTACCAAGGTTTTAACCAGCACTGAATATGGATACCTTTAAGTATGGCTATACATCGCATATTATACCGACTACGGTAAAGTCTTGATCTCAGCCCAATCCTCGGATCTGTACTGTGACATAGATCGTGTAGGGTTACTATTTTCTTGTGACCGCCTCGACTGCGCCGAACATAGAAAAGAACGCAATCAAAGGTTGAATAAGCACTGCCCCTATGAAGAAATAAATAAATCAGCATTTTATAAATAATTTGTTGCTAAATAAATCAGCTGAGTAATTCTATGTTCAAAAGAAAGACCTCTTGATCAGTAATCTTTACAATCTTATGTTTGAATAATCTTTTTGTCTGATTCGTAGATCATGCTGACATCGTTCAACAGGAAGACCCTGGAGAGCTTGTACCATTGGGTCTAGTCCATGTTCCGGCATTCATGTTTGTCCAAGAGGTGACAGCATCTCGTAACAACATCTTGCGGTGACGACGTATTGCTTACTCCAGCGTATAATTACTCCTTGTGCAACAATGACGACCGTACGGTAGTTCGGTGTGTACGGTAGGTTCTGTTCTACCGAAGGTTATTACGCTAACTATTATTAATCTTCTAAATTGAAGTAACATCTCCCGAGCGGTCCAGCGCCCTCGAAACTTGCCGGAGACAAGCGTCGCGTCGCGCTCTTTATACTGGGACGATTATGAAGCCAGGACAATCCCGTTTAACTTGCGTTTTCACTGAAGTACGGTAGAATCTCATTGAACTACCAAACACGGGAAAACAATACCCGGTAGCCCGGGTATCCAATTAGTGGAACACTAGTTCCATTCGATAAGATGCAGCTCATTTCAACTTTCTCGACGAGCGACACCCTGTTTACGCCACTGCCAGGCCGTCCGGGGGCCGAGACTGTTCCCGAAACTGACTCAATTGTACGGTTCCCCCTCGAGCCGTCGCGCGTCGCTTCGGTTCCGCTCGTTCACGGTAGACGAGCTGATCGAGATTAATCGCATTCTATCGGCCGGGGCCCTGCCTCCTCTGATTGACGACAACGATTAATGCAGGTCGTCAGATTGTGCTCAGGGTAAACCGGCGTGTCCTCGAAGCGGACGCGTCCACCATGGAAGCGTGCGCCTTCGGTACGTGATGTTTGCGTGTGAGGCACACGTCCGCTCGCGTTCTCATTAACAGCCCAGATGGTTGTTGACGTATCGTTCGCGCGTCATCGGCTCTGCCTCTGTCCCGCTCGCTTCCAGGCCGACGATTTTCCGCGGAGACGAACGTCCTCTCGCTTTCTCCCACTCTATCCCTCCCTCTCTCCCTACCCTCACTCTCGTTTCGAGCGTTTCCCCATGGACGGTAAATTCGCTTCCCAAGAGGATCGGACAAATAGCGGACGGTGAATAATTCATTGAGCTGCGCCCGCACTTTTCGCAGAAAAACTGGATTAACCGAGTCACCGTTGCTGTGTTCCCTGAGTCCCCCCTCCCAACCCGCCCATTTTTTTTTTGTTTTCGGCCCCGCAAATTCATAGTTCGTTAGCGGTTGGTCAAACGAAACGCAGAGACGCGGCCCGCATAACGTCGCGTCGGCACGGCTGTTTGTGGATCCAGCAACCCTTGGAAACAGGTGTTTCGCAACTCCTTGCAGCGATTCAATATTTAGTCGTGAGTCTGTCTAAGCCCTAATGAGATACAACGTTCCGTTGTAAATTAACACTTTCACTGTTGCGTCTCTCGGAAATGAGGGACAGAATTATTATTATTATTGTTTTGGTGGTCTGAGTTAAAGGAGGCCACCAAAAGAAGCATTGGTTTGTCATTATGCGACAAATGTTTATGGCACAGTTTGAACGACTTCGATGAAGGAATACCCTGGAAAACAAATTTTTGTTCTCACCTAATTTTTTCCGGTTTTATTCCAAGGTTATTTCCAAGGTGAAGGTATTTTAATAACAATTTTTAATATTGTCTCTGTAATTCCGACCAGTTGCAATTATTACCAAAATTTTTGTTCACATTATGTAGTAAACTGTTCTAACTTCTAAAAAAAAAAAAAAAAAATCGAAATCGTATGATCCAACATTAGAAAAATTATCATCTTTTTAGGAACTTCCGAATATTAAGACGAGCCACTGTACAGGGTGTCACAAAATTATATGTTATGATTTGGTGGAAATTGACAATAAAAACTCCCCGCCAAATTGACCTTGACTCTGAAAATAAGGTAAAAAAAAAACAAAAATTTGTGAAAGAAGCCATGAGTCGCCTCTCACCCGTTCTCTTAAAAAATAATGTTGCATTTCTTATCATTTTTGCAGCTTCATTCTTTCATTCTGTAGTTAGGGAAATAGGAGTATCATAATTCTGATAATTTCATACCTAACGAGATAGCTTACTGATGCTAAGCAAGCGATTGAGAAACATGTGTTCCAGAAAATATTTAAAACGGCACATGTTACGTGCTATTGACGAAGCAGCAGGGAACTACGTGTTAGCTGTCGAAATATATAGAAATGTAGTGTGTATTAATGGAAGGCGATTACGTTCATCAGAAATTCCACATCGACACGATCTTTAACGACTAGATCAACAATTTGGTGACCAAAGAGTTATATTGCGGAATCTCAATCCTCATCGTGGGGCAGGACGACCCCGCAGTCATTGACGTAAAGAAGAACAAGTCATCGCTCTTGTTCGAGCGTTTCCACTAATGAGTTTACGCAATATAGCTCAACGAGTAGAATTGACTCATGAGACGGTGCGACGAATAATTCGAAGATAAGATTTACGACCATATAAGATTCGCCTTGTTCAAGCACTTTATCCAAGCGATTATGCTGCTCGACGAAGTTTTTGTTCTTGGGTGCTACGCAAATTGGAAAATGAATAACACTTTCTAGAACGTGTGTTATTTTTCGACGAATGCAGCATTTGGAACATTGCGTGTGGATTCCTATAAGCCCAAATTCTGGCATTCTGTTGATTAAGAATGCTACTACTTGTGAAAGTACATTGGTCGAGAAATGACACGCGTTCTAGAAAGTGTTGTTCATTTTCCAATTTGCGTAGGCACCCAAGAACAAAAACATCGTCGAGCAGCATCATCACTTGGCTAACATGCTTGAACACGGCAAAGCATTTTGTTATATTTCCCGAGCTAACGCATAATTCCCCGCTGCTTTGACAAAAGTACGCTGTTTACTTATATATTGGCGCTGGATGTAAAAAATTTACAAATAAAGAAGCTGCAAAAATGATAAGAAATGCAACATCATTTTTTAAGAGGAAAGCTTTCTTTCACAAAGTTGATCCTTATGAGCAGTAGAACACGATTAAACAAAAAATGCTTGTTTTTTACCTCGATTTTCGAAGTCAAGGTCAATTTTTCGGGGAGCTTTTTATGTCAATTTCCACGAAATAATAGGTCTAGAATCACACTATGGTGGCCGTGACATATAATTTTTTGACACCCTGTACATCGAGCAGGCAGCGTCATCGGGCACACCAAAAAAACATTCTTGCACCAATGAATTGTCAATGGCATCGCGGATGGCCGTTTAATCCAGTTTTTTCGATCGTTTCATCTATCCGCACGCGACAGACGTATCGATTATATTCATGCGGCGAAGTGGCTTTGTTTGCCGCAGCTCGGAGGACCACATGTTTTCCCTGCCACGGGGCCGGATCGGTAACTAGTTTTTTAATGGCGGGATCCGCGGATACGACGAGAGACACCGAGCGTGAATCTCGTTAGCGCGCGAACGACGACGTCATCGCTTTTCGAAAATTCGTTATTTCGACGGCCGCGACCGCCCCCCTGTGCGCGTCACACGAGAAAAGAATATTACAACGCCAGGTGGCTCTCGCTGAAATATTTTTGCGATCGTGTAATGTCGTTTTCACACGGGCAACCTATCGAGAACATAATCCGCTGAAATATGTATACCCTTCGCCTTTTCCCAACGTTCGACCACAATCTGCACCGAGAGAAATGAAATTTTTCAAACTCATACGGACTTTCTCTACATGTATGTACACATTCTTCAATCATTAGCCGTAAGTGTACCTGCATGTTCGATTTAATAAACTAAATCCTTTTTCTTTTAGCCTGTGTTGGAAATTTCTTTATATATGTAAGATATTCTGATGAACAGCACACTTATAAACTTTATTTTCTATAATGAAGGTGCTCCTCTGAACAACGATACAGTTTCTCCGCGTATTCCGTAGTTATGACAATGGTGAATTTGTATGACAATGAGTTTGCCTCAATTGAGACAAAACCGTCCCCACTACAGTGCCCACTGTCCCTACCGTAGCGCCCCCTATCCCCACCATAGCGCTCACTTTCCCCACCGTAGCGCCCAGTATCCCCTTCAGTAAGCGCCGTTACCATAGAGAAAGGTAACGGGATAAAGAAACGACACATTTTATTCCGTATAAACTTTATTTTGTATAATGATGGTGCTCTTCTAATCAACGATGCAGTTTTATCCGCGTACCGCGTATTTATGACAATGGTGAATTTTTATGATAATGAGTCTGTTTTGTTTGCCCACTATCTTATTCAGTAAGCGCCATTGCCATGGACAAAGGACCCGCTTCGCCTGTTGCGAGTAACTACGAACAGTGTTGCCATATCAAGACTTGTGTCCCCACTCTAACTTTCCCTTCTACCGCGCTATTCCCCGTTGCGGCGCATCCACGTAATGCTTCTCGTCTCTGTCGTGAATACTTCGGTACTAAAAGAGAGAGGGTAACTCTTTTCCCTCAATTCACGCTCCCTCCCCTCATCTAGCGACACTGGCTACGAAGGCATGTACGGTGGAGCAAAGGAGGCAGCAGCTAAGACGACGAAGGTATGCGCTGGATGAAAGAGAGGTTGGTGGGGGAAACAAGCGTTTGAGGGGCCCCGACCGTAGCTAGCTTCTCTTTCCAGTCTGACGAGTCGTGACTTCACTCCCCCTCCTGGGCCTTTCTGTCCTTGGGTAAACCTGCCCCTTAAGCCTAAACACCGACATCCAAGACGCCATGGTATGGTTGCATTCTAACAGCCTAGTTTCTGAAATAATTTTTTTTTATTCTGTAACAATTTGGAATGGAAAAAACGACACATGTAAAACCGAAAAGGGAATATTTGTTTACTCGATAGCAAACAAAACAGACTATGCGATCTCGTGATCTGTTATCGATTGCCTTTGTCAGTCATATTTTTAGTAAACACTGTCACAAGTACATTTGTTTACTGTAGATCAATAGGTTTTTGCAGATTATACGAACACAAGTTACTACAGGTACACAACAACGAGTTCTATTTGTTTATACTACTATACAGTGTAGTCGACGGAATTGTTTCAGATTATAACTCCGCTACCAGTGCAGTTACAGAAAAATGTCGAAGGAGAGAAATGAATGGTTCAAAAAGTACTACATCTGTGAGACCATTTTTTTAGTGGAATTGCAACATGCAACAATTGCATTATTTAGCTTAATGGAAATAATTATAATTCTACGTAAAATAGTGTTGGGGTATAATGTAAAAAAATCATTATTTATCGAGATATTTCAAGAAAATATCTATTGTCAATATTAATGGGTTGTCATATCAAAAACAAACACTACCCGCGCCATTTTCTCAAAATATCCCGATAACCAATAAGTTAATTAATAATTTATTTAATAAATCAGATCTGAACCTATAAATTATTAATTGGGAAACTGAAAGCCCTCAATCCGGAAAACTCAGTTTACACGGACATGGGTCATGTTCCTCAACTTTGCCCTTTCCAAAATTATTGTGTTACACATTCTTTTATTAGGCAATCTTCACTAGAACGATTCACCGTGTGCAGGTGAATGAACTGGACTCGTTTCGCTCGAGATACGTTTTCTTGCGGCGCTCATAACGGTGACAGAAATTAAGTTGAAGCCGTTCAGCCATGCTGTTTACCGTCAGGTAACGCTACTGTCTCCATCTTTAAAAATTTATTCTTCGAGGCGGATTACGCGCGTCCGCCTTGCGCACGAGTAGAAACGGTAAAAGTGTGGGGCTGGAATTATATTGCTCGTTAAAAAGATATTTCGAACTTCCTCGGGTGTGTGTATGTGCGTGCGTGCGCGTGGTCGCATCCGCATGTTAAAAAACTAAACAAGTCGGCCGTCATTTCCCCGGAGAAACGGAAGAAAAATTTATGGAATAACCAATACGGCTCAAGGAAATTAAAGGGATGGCGACTCGCAACGTTTTGCTCGGCTGGAATATAAACTTCTCTCGTCAATAATTGGATTTGCATAAGGTACGTATTTACGGTACGGTTAAGAAATTACATGGGACGCTGTTATGGGCGATGAAACGCTAAAGGGGTTATTTAACTGTTATTGTAATATCAGGTAGCATATTTTTGTAATTAACAATTTAATACCAAACTCCATAAAATATACTTCAGCATCTAGAATTTAGACTGTTCGATCCTGCAGACTACTTCTGGAAAGGGAAGGATAGATTACTATAAACTGCGTTTGTATGTGTTTATCAACATAAGCTAACGAGATCGACGACTATAATGTCTAGAGTATATACAAAATAAGTGTTGTGACCCTCACAGCGCGATTCTACATTTCTGGTTCGGTAGAGATTCAAGAAAAACATTTGCCGCAAAAATGCCCTTGACCGAGATTTTCAAGGTCAAATTTTTTTTAATTGCATCATATAGTACTCATCACGAGGAACAAATGTGTTATAGGAACTATCGACCGCAAACGAACCGTTCTCTTGGAAAACGACATTAATGCTTCGTAAACTATTTTATTCCATATGTCTGTAGGGAGATCAGATTTAAAATTAATTAGAACCTCGAACACTCTCAACGTTTTATTTACTTAATTATTAACTAAAATACAGAAAAAAATGGTACTGTCGATACCTCACGCTTGCCAATACAAGAAAACCTGGTTTAAGAAAGGAAGGAGTATGGAGAGATACTTCTGATAGAGAACTGTAGAAGGAAATCAATATTGCATCAAGAAATAGCTTTCGAAACAGAGAAAGATGCCGTACTTCCAAAAGTAGAAGACTGGGTTTTAAAGGACTGTCCTAAGAAGGTTGCAGTGGAGTGCTTACTGTTCTGGAGGAGGAAACAGTATTTGTCATTCTTCGAAGGGTGTGTACTTCGCGGAAATAGAATCGTCACTCCGTATTGTTTACACAAATGTCTACTGCAGCTGTTTCGTCCCCCTCGCAGATTATCTATAGCAAATCAAGCACCAGGAAATTGAGACGATGATAAAAAATTGATAAAAGGCTCCTACTTTGGCTTGGTCGCCTCCAACATCTCCTTGGAGTGTGATCTCATTTTTGTTAGACTCCGCAGAATCATGCTATGGGCAGACGCTCTTTTTGGGAGTCGACCCAACTACAAAATGGTTGGAAGTAGCAATAATAAGACTCCAAGCTCTGCCGAAGTTATTGAAGTCCTGCGTAGATTGTTCGCCACATTCAGAATATCAGACGTGCTGGTATCGGACAATGGAGACTGTATTCAATGCTACAAAAGTGCAAAACTATTTTCCCAGTCCTTTATAATCCGCAATGGGCCAATGGGCAGCAGAAACGTATTGTAAAACTGATGAAAGCCTTCTTGACGAAACTGGAGACGGGCAACGGGTTATACAAAATTGGCACGACCGTTGTTGAAACCGCACAACACGCCGTCTACCATTACGGGTAAATCGTAGAGAAAATTAAACACGGTGCTTGACAAACTAAATCTAACCAATTAAATCTTTAAAGACGTAGAGTATGAATATAAATCCACTTCGATCTTTGTACTTGGGGGACAAAGTGTTGTCGGTGAAACGAGTCTCGGTGAATTAAACGGGCCATTTTTTGAAATAATTGTAATGGCTGTTTTTTGTAACCTCCTTATCCGTGCTTTTAATGAAAATTCGAAAAATACGTTTTACAGATGTGTCATACAGGGTGTCCCAGAAAGAGTGTCGCGAAAAGGAAGGGGGTGGGGATTACAGAGGTGGTGCTAACCACTGTTTTCCTTTGTCAATTCGTGTTAAAACCCTTCGTTTTAGAGTTATTAACGAAAAACCTGAAAGTATTTTCCATCGCAGTTGACCTTCAACGATCTCCAATGACCTTGAGTCGTAGGTCACTGTACGCGTATTAAAGCGCCTGACTAGATGGTACATAATAAAAATATGTCATTCTGATTTCAAAATCCGAGATGATCTTCAAATGTCCTCTACGCGTCTACCTACGAAAAAACTATCACCATGGAATTAGGCGACCCTCGAAACACATTTTTCCTATCGCAAACGGCAACAGTTATTCAGGTGGCCTGTTCCAGGTGCCTCACCCTGTATAATCGCAATGCTGTTTCCTCAGAGGAATCTCTACCGTACTATTTGCTTCCACTTCCACGAACCGTGACCAGATCTCGAGCGATCGGACCCCTCAGAGTAGTCCCTCTTTTTCAGAAGCTTCTTCAAGCGTATCTAGAATCGTTGATCTTCTTATCAACCGGTCGAGTATGAAATAAAGCGATCCGCATCATGGTCCGTTACATTACGCGAAATCAATAGAGCGGATCGCGTGTGTACGCAGCAGGACGATTCGAGTGCAGTCGCAAAATGAGAGAGAAAAAGAGTGCAGGCTCCAGTTGGCCGTTATCGGGCTTTCGAGCGGTAATCCTCTGGATGGCCCGCTTTTAATCCGTTAAATGCCATTTCCTTGTACACGTCAACTGCGGACCAATGAACTTTGGAGGCTCCGAATGTCCGTCACTTCTCCCGCCATTCGCTGGCCAAGGGCTGGGAATCCTCAAGTGCTCTCTTAGCCTATTCCGCCGGTATCCCATCGGGATTCCCCGTGTGCGTGTACACAGTTACGCATGTACCCTGCGATCCTCCAGGCAAGCGGCCTCGTGGCTACGACACCGGAAGCCCGGGGATTCCTATCCGAGAAATTGCAGTCGGTCCCGGAGCGAAATTCGTGAGCCGTTCTCTTGCTCTCCCGGCGCCAGTCCTCCAAAACGTTTATCCTGGAAAATCAAAATAAAAGGCGCGAGCGACGAACAAGGAGGGAAAAAATCCAACGACACGTTTGGAATGGTGAGAGCTCCAGATCCGCGTCTGACCCCAGTGAAACGGCCGGGTGCTGGACGGGTTGAAGAGGGGCTGGGGAGGGTCCCCGTTCGCGAAGCGGATACACAGATTTCGGTGAAGTCGCGCGTGAACGTTTCAATGGCGACGATGGCGTCTCTCCGAGCGAAACGGGACGCTGCGCCCCTCGGTCCCCCATACACCCCCGCGATTCGATAACACTCACTTCCGTGCGTATCTCATTAAAGTACGAGGCGTAAAACGCGCGGGAGAAACGCGCGGAATAAACGGTAGGAAGGGAGGGGAGTTGCCGTGGAATAAAGGAATCGACGCGGGCAACCGTGAAACACGCCACTGCTACGCCGACGACGCCGCGTAATCGAATTTTTTTCAGTCCTTTCTCCTCCGCGCCTGGTCCACCTCCTTCCCTCCCCTACCCCCTCTCACCGATCTCTGTTTCCTTTTTGTTTCGGGAAGTAGACGAGGCACCCGGCTTAAAGAGAATTCGCGATCAAACGGAGACACTCTTTCGAGGAGAAGCGAGCACCGATTGCCGGCCGTGCACAGATGATCTCCTGGGAACTCTTTGCGCACACAGATTTTTCCTTTGAACGAACGGCGGCGCGGGACGTCGGGAAATGCTGTTCGATGGCTCGAGATTAAATTGCAAGTTTCTGAGCGAATTCTTTGGTACTGTTATGCACGCACATACTCGCTCGGCTGAGAAGCTGCCGACAGCTGTTTCTTGCCTGGTAAAGCCTACCTGCTGCTAGTTAATGCTTCTGGTCTTGTACGGCCTGGAGTTCGATCGGCGCGAAATCGTTCCACGTTCCCTTGTATTACCTTCGTTTTTCTGTTTCCCGCGTAATGATTTCGGCAATCATTTCGAAATTTCGCTTCCTCGCCGGTTTTACCGACTTGGAAGAAAAGAATGTACATTTTGCACACACTATACCCAACATTGGATGCGGCCGCTAAAGTGAGTCGCAAGAATTGGTTGAAAGAGGTTTCGGACTTTATCGCCTACGCTAATCAGGATTATTGATAGTGACTTTTATTAACCCTAGAACTCGGAAAGGGAGTGGGAAGGGGCTAATCGAACCCACAGGTTGGAAAACTTTAAATTGTGACTATTTTTCTTGGGTGAAAAATTCTCAAAAAATTATTTATTGTCGTTTGTACATTTAAGTTTAATATTCCGAAGTCTCGTTGCTATAGGAATGAAATTAAAGTGCATTTTTACCTTGCTAGGACCCTATGTGACAACCAAGGTAAGCGTGTGCAGTTGAGTCCGAAAGTATGTTAGGACTGGTGAATGCAGGCCATTGAATATGGCATTAATCTTTAATAATGATACTACATGTTTCACTAACATATTTGTTTATTTACTTATACCTTCTGAATAAAAACAAGAGAATTATTCATTTGCCTACATATCATCATCGTTAACTTACTTTCCGACTCGACTGTATCTGTCACCCGCGTCTATGACGTACGCAACGTGTGCTGTTGTTGGTCGGGTTGCAGTATTCTAGGCGGATTCTTAATTGTAAGTAATGAAAATACGAAGCCGATGTCGCAATTTTTCTATTCTACATTTTCATGTTATATTGTCATTGAGAATCATACCTTAAATTTTCTCGCACCCGTAGTCAAACACCCTGTATAAAACCGAAAAGATAACTGTTTAGAACCGATGTAATTAGCTGGAGACAGCGTTACGCACGGTCGTGTGTAGTCTGACCTCGTTACCCATAAAAACCCGGAGTTGCATTGTTCCGCTCCTTCGTTGGAAGTCCGGAAAAATTAGAGGCGAAGTAAACCACGATAAGACGCAACTACCATAATGATAAAAACAGTCTCATCTAATAACCTCAATATAAAATCTGCAATTTTAAGTTTCTGAAATTTTTTAAAAATCGTTTGGCCAGTCAAAAACTCGGAAAAAGTTCACAGTCATGTGTGCCATTATGTAGAACGTTCATGAATTTTTTAAGAATCATTTGTGCAGTCAAAAATTTGGAAAAAATTCACAGTCGCGTGTGCAATTAGGTAGAATGTGCATGAATTTTTTCGGAAACTTTTGTCAAGCAGAACGGAAGAAATGGAGTACGTGTCATTAAACTGTGCTTACCCTGTAGCTACCCTTGTGGTAGAGGTACCGACTTGAAACTTGCCATAGAGGATATTTTCGGGAGGTCCTGTCGAATGGTATAAAGATATATCAATTTGATTCGAATTATTTTATACCAAATATTGATTTCCTCAGCCTCTTAATTAATGCTCAAGTCTTATCGCGTCACTCATTACAAACGTATTTTTGCTTCTGAAAATAAGAGAAAATACGGGATAATATTTTCTGGTTTATTCGTGGGTTGACTCGCGTCCTGGAAAAACTTCGATGCCCGTTTGTTATATTCGCGTCGCCGTTCATTGCTGACCGCGAGATATCGCGGCGTCACGGTTGGCCTGGCAGCTAGCGAAAAAAAGGTAGCTATGCGAGGTGTGAATGGAGCCGGGGTGCATAAACGGAAGGTAAAAGGAGGAACGTGGTGGAAAAATGTTTGAGCGATGCGACCGAAACCACGGACGAGACGGCGACGCTCGTAAATTCTGTGAGCACGGTGGCCGCCAGGACCCGGTCCGCTGCTGTCACATGGAAGAACGAAAGCGGGAACAGACGATGAGAATTGTAATTAGCGCGAGATCGTGCGCGTTACTCGTCGTTTTTATCGATCGCTGCGAATAAGGATAAACGGGAATTCGCAAGAACGCGTGACCGTGAGTTTGATTCTGGTAATGCTGCAACGACGCTTTATTCTTCTTAATTAACCATTTGCCCTCAAATAGCTACTCTAAGGCGTCACTAGATATTAATAAACCCTACCATTCCTCAAAATTACACAACAGTTAGTTACACACAGTACAGAAAAGTTGCCTAATATGGGAGATTTTTCTAAAAAATAATCATAGATTCTACGTACGTAAATGGAAAGAAATTTTACATTTGTTGTACTATTTTAAAAAAATGTTGTATTTCCTTGAAAGAGGTGATTCCTAAGGTCATTTAAAATAACCTTTTTTCCCTTTTGCAAAATATATATTGTAAATAACATAATAATCAGGATAATTGCACAAAAATTGCGTTCCAGTATCTTGCATCGTGAACAAATATTTATGCAAAATAAAATCCATGATTCATAATAACCTAAACATTTTTTATGTCACAAATTGTTCAAACTCTCTACCCCCGTAAAGAAATTACTTTTTCAGAAAATGGATTCCATTTTATTTTATAATTGCAACAGAACCTGTAACCCAATTTTTAAATTTTCTATATTTTCGTGCCTTTTTTGTAAATTACGTTCATCATGAGTGAAGTCGTTATTCCTCGAATGTGGTATCTGCTTTGCGGAACATCCTGCGCGATTAACAGTAGGTAAATATTTGGATTTAGTGTTGTGCAAAGTCAGGTTACACAATTTTATTAAGGTAATTGATACACGATGTTAAACTGTAGATTATGTTAGACCCGGTCATGTAAAACTAGAGTGACAGCTGCATGAGTTGCAAAATGATATGAAAATGTTTGTTATACAAAGTCTGCACTTTGAGAGGAAGGATTTGAATTAATCAAAGCAAAGAATGATAACAGATAGATTATGAAATACGATTCAACTTACACATGAATTTTTGTTATTTTTCTTATAACGTGATGCTCTTAAATGCACGGTTACTATAGTGTGCAGTGTAAAAATTGTTTTTGCGATTTTTCATACATTACTGTTGAAAATTTTACCACAATTTCAGTTTCAATTTTACCACATTTTAAATATATTTTCATATATGAGCCGTTCAAATGCCAAATCGATTAACTACCTTTAAAGTTTTTTTACATTTTTTAAAACACTTGATTGACGCTTCAACTTTAACGTTTAAAATAAATTTCCTTAATAATCAGGCTCAACGGCATTGAATGTTGGACCAGAATTGAAGTTAATCGATTTGGCAAATGAGCAGCTCATATAATGAATCATTAAGAACAATTCATTACATTGACCTTCTAATCCTTTACAAGAAGTTGTACCGAAAACATACAAATACTGTTTTGATCCACTGAACTTCCAATAAAGTTTGGGCAACTTGCGGCTCGCGAGCCACAGACGACTCCTCCCCCTACTTTTGGTTCCCCTAACCAAACTCCTGTGGAGTGTAGATGTACATGCACATAGTATTTACAGTCAGGCGAGGACGCAAGGAGACGAGGCTCAGCACGGTAAGGGCAGTATGAAATAGTTGACAGTGGGGGGACCGGTACACTGGTAGCAGAAGCAATGTTGCCAGATCAAGACTTGTTTCCCCACTCTAATTTCCCTTTCTACAGCGCTATTCCCCACTGCCGCGGCCCGGTCACGTGACGCATTCCGTCTCTCTTGCGCATAGTCTGGTACTAACAGAGGGAGGTAGCTGTAATGGGAATAATTCCACGACGTTTGTCATCCAGGGCTTGGCGACATATATAGAGAAGTCACGGTACCTACAATGTTTCATCGAAGTACTGCTGGAAACCATGAAATCGATTCTGAGAACTAATGTAGAGTGCGTGCAACGTTTAATTGTAGCAGAAATGCGAGCACTAATTAGACGCAACTATCTACAAACGTTTTGACCTTCCGATGAAAATAATGAATCCGCTGAAAGGGCATTCTGTTTAATTAGTACTGTCAGGGACAAATGCTGCACCGAATCTATAATGGTTCCAGTGAATTCTTATTATTGAACAAAACCGTGTCTGCGCGACCCATTTTAGTAATTTCAATGGAACATGTGATGCCTATGCTGTTAATCAAGTAATCTTGAAATAGATTTGTAAAATGACATAATTCAGGATCCGACCCAGGAGTTTCCAAAGTTTCACCTAGGTGGATCAAATTGTAAATTCCAAAATATTTGGTGAACCAAAAAGAAAAAAGACAAAAAGAAAAAGGTAAAAAGACATAAGGGAAAGATTGATACTAATTTTATAACATAATTGTTCTTTATTTATTTCAATAGAGCTACATTTTTTACAAACTGTTTAGTAACACATTTAACAAATATTTGGGCACCTTGGGCATCCCTGATCTAAAGGGTAACTTAGAACGACCCGTAAACAATTTCTGTGCCTGCGAACAAATTGTAATGGCGCATTTATCGTCGTAATGACTTACCATGCTTGAGCTTATTGTTAAATAAAATCGCTATTTTTTAAAATTGGACCAAATGACTTGAATTTTTTTTTAATTACTAGACAATGAGTAAACAAAAATTTCTTTAGATTAGAATTGGCTGGAATGACCAAAAAATGAAAAATTATGATTTTTTAACTTTTTCATCTGATTGTGAGCCTAAAACGATAATTTAAGAAATGTGTTTTGATCAACGTTGCAATGAGCTACAAACGTTTAAAGATGATCATATAAGGACGAAATTCCCTGGCAAGGTCGAAAATCTAGGACTTTCACCCTTAAGTTTTCATCTTGAAACGTTTGTAGCTCATTGCAACGTTGGCCGATATCGATAAAATTTTTAGTATGAATATAACTTACCGAAATCTGCAAAATACATTTTTTAAATTATTGTTATAGGCTCAGAAAAAAAAGTTGAAAAATTATTTTTTTATCATTCCAACCAATTACAATATAGAGAAATTTTGTTCACTCAATGTGTAGCGAACTAGTCGGTCTAATACATAAAAGAAAAATTCCAGTCATTTAAATCAATCTTTAAAAAGTTATGCGATTTTTAAGAGTGTCCACTTAATATTGTCCTAGTGAATATTGTCGTTATTTGTAATAATATAAAAAAATGTTATATACAAAACTTACACAGTATAGAGGGAGCCATATTGTGACACAAACACTTTCTGGGCGAGTGTTGGCATAGAGGAGATTTCAAGGTCATCTCTATTTTTTTTAATGGAATGCTATGTTTTTTTCAGCGAGCTATCATTGAAGGTCATGCAAGGTCAAATGTGATAGTAAAATAAACTTTCTTACATTACAGCAGATGCTCGAAGTGGTGACCGTTTGCGTCAATGCAAAGTTGTAATCTTCGTATCGCTGCATCACGTGCATGTCTTATCGTCTCATGTCTTAGCGACACGATTCATAAAATCTGTACCGTTTAACTCTTGATGAAGAGTAATATGGTATGAATGAAATTTATACTGTGCAAGTATTCATAGCACGCTCCTTCTACTGATAGGGAACTCACGTTCAATCTGTCGGGAACTAATATAAAACTTACCGCGTAAGTTTTGTATATAACATTTTTTCATGTTACAACAATTAATGGCAAAATTCATAGTGGACATAGTTATTGCCCCAACCTGTATATTGGAAATTACTTGCGATCTATAATGCAACATCGATTAGACATAGAACGTTCGTCTGAGCGCTTTACAATTTTTGAAACAGATAGAGAGATAAGATTAATAGTTTCAATTACACAAGAATTCGCAGAATTTTCGAACCAGACAGAGTATCGCCGTCGAAGAGGCGACTATCGGGTACACGCCGATAATCTATTCGAGACTGGCCAGCGCCGAGAGGCCGATTCTGCAACATACATATTCGTTTACAAATTGTACGCGCATAAAATATCGCGGGGCGCTCGTTAATAGTGGCTTGTATTTTTCACGATCACGCGATGACCGTGCAGTTTTCTTTCCTTTTCCGTGTAAGGTTCCGTGATCTTCGTGTAATCGAACGCCGCCGCGTTTAGCAACGTCAGTCCTGGACGATTAGCAACGAGGGGCACAAGGCTGGTTGATGACATTGTGCAAGAGGCGCGGCGCGGCGCGGCAGCGGAACGTTCTGCTCACGAGACACCGCTCTGATTCGCATGTCTGGCAACGTGAGTGCCAGGTAGTGCCGAGGCCGCAACCAAACGCCGGTCGACTAAAACGGGGGAGTGGGCTTTTCTTAATTATGCTATCGGGGTTCCGCACGAGACACAATATGCGGAGCCCTTCGGCCCGCGCCGCGGCTCAGCCGGGACGCGCGCGATGAACTTGCGGAAGAATTCTGTTCGTGACGGGGACCCTTCCGTGAATCGTTCCTTCGCCTGGCTGGATACGATTAATATTCCCCCGTACGACGGAAACTAGTTTTTCCTTCTACAGCCTTCCTGGAAATTAATGCCTCGTGGAGACTATTTGTTATTCGTAGTTTAACTGTTTGAGTGCCACGTGTTTTTGCTGTTTTCCCGTCCAAAAATGTCAAGCAGCGCGATAGCGCTTGTCTTATTCTCTCTCCAAAAGTGCCAAGCGGCGTGATAGCGCTTGTCTTATTCCCTCTCCAAGAATGCCAAGGAGCGCTATTGCGCTGTTTTCAGCTTTATACGGTAGCTGTAATTGTTTCAATGGACAGAGGGACAGAGGACAAGCGCAAAATCGCTCGGTGACACTCAAACGGTTAACGAATAAATTATCATTTCTTATTTTATTTCTTCTTTTTATTATTTTATTATCATTTATTTATTTTGTCTATTCCTATCATTTATTTATTAGAGCTACAAGAGACATAAATTTTCAAACATTTGCTACGTTATATATTGCTCACAGTCTTAGATTCTAATGAAATTATTCTTACACTAGAAAAAAGAAGCATTCAATTTTAAAAAATAAAACGAACCCATTAAATTAAATTATTTGACTAACTTACGAGCACACCTAAATTTAAAAAAGCGCGAGTAAACAAAACTTAGGCAGCACTATATCGGTCAAACAGTGGTAATCTAGACAAAATGTTCTTGTTTTTAATATTTTTTATGAAGCTTCTACTAACATATCCGTCACATTTTCCTCAATGAAATTACAACAAATATAATTTATATTAACTATGTTTATATTAACATAATTAATATTGTATTGACAATAGATCTAATCAAAACTAGTTATATGTGATCAGTATTACTGTATCATTATTATTATATGTGATCAGTATTATCAGTATTATTATTGTTTCAGAATTGGCAGGTAACAAAAATATGAAGTCAGTGCATACGCGATGCGCATTTCCGATGTCAAATATGGTAGGAATAGAAATTAAAAATAGCACGCGTAATTAACAGAACTGGTGAATGTATTACCGCACAGGATATCACATTTCATTGTGAAAAATTCATTATATTGCAAATATTTTAAATACTCTGTACAGAAATGGTACGTTCGGCTGAAGAAATACAGTCTTTATTCGATATATGTCCCAAATATCTAGCCGATAAAGGTCCCAGAACTATCCCCACTTTCGCGGAGTATACCTCGTGAGGGGCCAAAAGCTTCGCTATCCTTTTGTAGAATAGTATATTCTAGCCGATATACAGGGTGTCCCACATAAATGGGAACACCTAAATATCTTTCGTATTTACAGTCCTATCAGAAAACTTCAGAGGACAAAGTGACACTATTGCAGGGAACAATATAGTGGTGAAGAAAAAAATTTGTCATGTCGTGTTTTTTAATGAAATCTCAAGGTCACCGATATTTTTGTAGATGGAATAGTATATTTTTTTTACGATAGCATGATGGTCGCAAATTATAAATAATGTTAATGAAGTATCTTGACACTCCATTTCTGACAATAGTCATCATACTTATGTATAAAAAATGATGTTCTTAGCAGTGATTTAAATAATTTTTAGCCTACTAATGGTTTCACCGTGTCTCTACAAAATTACAGATGCGAGAAACTCAATATCAGTATTCGTGTTGATGAATCAACAATTTTTCCTGTTCGCAATTTTCTATAAAGTGGCTAATTACATCACGCGAGATTCCACAGAGGTTACAAGAATTCTTTTCATCGCTCTTTGTTGCTGATGACGTTGAACTTCATAGCAACTGAACATACTGAAAGTGGGGTCTATTTTTTCCATTATTGAGATATTAAAGATTTAAAAAGAATTAAATTTTCCATTTGGAGGGGTGTTTGTGGGAGAGTATTTAAACAATTATTTTATACTGGAGGTATATTCACAGTGAATTTATATTTTTGACCTTGAATGACGTAGGAGTTCAAAAATATGTGGTTCCATTAAGAGAACTAAGTTGACCTCTAAATCTCCTAAGCATCTCCACCTGAAGAAAAGTTATGTACACCACGTGATGGGCCTTTCGAAACCAAATAACTTTTGTCTGAAACTTCTCTTCCTATCTCAAAAATCGTAGAAGTTATTCAAATAGCTTCTCTTAGGTGCCTCACCCTGTATAAGATCTAAAGGTATGCCCCAATCATGAAATGTCACAATAAAAGAATTATGATACAACTTATAGCAAGTAGAGTTGTCCCACTTTCATAGTAAATGATTTGCGCTCTCAATTATCAACCAAAATTACACTAATTAATTTAAAATAATTTCTAAAATTCGGATGGTAAATTAATGATAAACTATAATCTCAACTAGAAGCTGAAACAGTATGAAACTGAATTTTTTTCAAAAGTTTCCCGTCTTTCATAATTTCATTTGTCGAAGATTTCCGGTCTGTCGTGACAAGTGAATTTTCGTCGCGGCAGTTTATGGTCCTCGGGATAAGGAACTGAAATCGAGTCACGAATCAGTCAGCGAGCGACCTATGGTCGTGAAAATTCCCCTCATGCATAGTTAAGGAACAATTTAGCGTCGTTTGGCAAATAACACCGGAGACAAGACCTACGAGTCCGTCCACCACGTTAACCAAACGTTCCCGTCGATTCGTGAGAGTCACGCAGCTGGCGGTGCCGTCGTGTTCCCGTCATTTTTATTGCAACTGATAACTCCGGTATACGTACTCCAAAGAAACACGGTACCATTTCACGTTCAAAGTAATCCCCAAAGCATTAGGTTTAGCAAGCAGACTTCGGGACGCGCGTAATCACAGCACAGTTCGCCAGCATCTTGCGAATGCGATAGTGTCACGCAACAAGACGAAAAGTTAATGTTTTGTCACTACGGTGCCATATTATTGTAGGAGTATGAATGAGACCGACCAAGGGCGCAGTTTATGATTACGGTGCGGACGTGACTTCGGGCTATTTTTGAGATTTAGCGGAACTTCCTGTTTTACGGTGATTTATTAGAGACTTCCTTTTTTAGCTAAAGGTCTCAATAGTCGTTGACGTACCGTAAAACATCTGCGGACCAAATGCGGACCGTTACGGGTCCTAGGCCGGCGAAGAGGGAAATTGGTCAGTTTCCCTCACCCCGTCGCCTCTTCGAGGGCATTACTATAAAAAGGGATGAATGCGAAGAATGTCAGTTAGTTGGAGAGCAGAGAGTTGAGAGTTGAGAGTTGAGAGTGGAGAGTCGAGAGTCGAGAGTCGAGAGTCGAGAATCGAGAATCGAGAATCGAGAGTCGGGAGTCGATAGTCGGTAGAGAGAGTCAGCTAGTGGAGCGAGTTGTTGTTATTATTAAATAAAGTGTTTTATTGAGACCGACATTCTTAAGATCATTTCACCCGTTACGCCGCACCCTATACGTAGGAGTTTCTATAAAATATTCCTACATTATTATCACTAGACGGCTGATCTCTATTCAAATTTACATTTCCGCAAGATAATCGCTGGAATCAGAAAAGGTCAAAGCTAAGCTCTTAATTCTTAACTAAATCTTTTGACCAAATTTTTGGTCATATTTGTTGTAAGTACATAACGATTAATCAGATTAACAATTAGAAATTCGAAAATGTCTGTTTGTACATATAAAATTGGTTACAATTGATAACAATTTGCAAAGATAGGTCAATAGTATATTTAATGTAGATTTAGTTATTTTATATCTGGAAAATTTCTTCAATTCTTTTTTATATATAAAAATATATTGAAATATAAAATTATATTTAACTTATTTAAATATAAAAATCCCGTGACCACGTTCGATAAAATACGTGAACATTTTCATTGCATATTATTTCTCCGTGTTATTGGCGTTTCTACATTTTTCGTTCAGTCAGATTTTTAATATAAAGGGGAAGTGTATAACGAATTAATTATAAAAATTCATTCTACATTCAAAAACAAGAAAATTAGAAATGAAAACGGTCAACTGTTTATATGCGTCCGGTATTGATGCGAACAGAATGAGTCTCTGCCAATGTATTCGTAAATAGAAAGATTTATCTTATCTGCAATCAGTAGCTTACTAATTGTTATTACGTACGTATAGATACATATTTGTCTGGAATTCTATTGAATTTCAAAGAAGATAAAGATATCAATGGAATTAAAATACCTACAATACTGATACTGTGTTCATTACACTCTATATCAATATTAGATAATCAATCATTTCACAATTGCATGAAGTTACTATCGCAGGTCATACAATTACAATCAATCACAAATATATTACTATCATCTTATGTTACAACGATTCAAATTTTGATACGCGGTATTGAACCAAACGAACATTGACTTACATCACTTTTGCAGTAACCGCCTGAAATTTCGTGACGTTCGCAGGAAAGCTTAATTGTACCGGTAACATAACGCGTCGGTTAAGCGGTGGTGAAGATCTAGTGCAATCACTCTGCTATCTAATTGAAGATCATTTGTCATAAACAATCTCCTTGGTAATGGTTACCTCGAAATGACAGATCGGCGGTTCCTGGAAGCGGAGTCGCCACATCTTAATGTCACATCTTCTGTGTGTGTGTCTAGTCTTAGACTTGTCTCCCTACTCTGCCTTCCTCTCCTACGACGCTATTCCCCCATGCTACCGCCACGGCCCGGTCACATGACGCGTTTAGTCTCTGTCGTGTCACAATATCTCGTGACTAATCCAACATTGGCAAGTGAGGAGGCAACTTTTTCCCCACGATTCGAGTCAATTCCTCGGATTTGGCTACTCTGGCCTGGGCACATTGCCTCAATTATGACGAAACCGTTCCCACAATAGGGTTCACTTTCCCCACTGTCCCTTTCCATGCCGTTACGATGGGGATAGGGCGCGCTTCGCCTGTCGCGAGTGGCTATGGTGGTACCTACGGTGGTGCGCGACGGAGGTGCGCGCTGCACGGAACAATGGTTGGTGGGGGAAGCAAGCGTTTGAGGGGCCCCGACCGTACCCAGCACCGTCACTATAGCTAGGCCTGGGCAACTGGTGCTCCGAGAGTCGATGACGTAGAATCGGCTACCCCCCACTATTGCGCTCCGATCCACAGTGTCGCAAATGGCCATTCTCGGTGGAAAAAAATCATAGATCTTTTCATGTTTCTTCAAACCGATTGAAATTTTCTGTTAGGTCATGAAATGAGATTCAACATAAGTATAACCTTTAAAAATAATATTTATATCGAAAAATATTATATAAACTATAGAAACAAAATTAGATCTAATACACCTTTCGGTAGTGAATTTGTATTTTTTTTTTGCAGATCAGAAGTAATAATACCATTGCTATTAAGTCGTAGTTTGTAGATACACGCAAATTCTTCCTTGTGTGGCCAATCCTAAACCTTCTTACGTTTTTGTTGCGATCTTCTTGAGCCCCTTCAGACATCATGCCAATTGGCAATAGGCATGATTTACTTATTTCTACACTATGAAGTAATAATTTGTGCACTGTAACGGGCATATAAAACCAAGGATATAAATTTAAATATAAATCTTTTGTTTCGCCAACAAATTTCTCGAAATTTAAAAAGTTAATATTGTTACCTGAAGAATGAGCCGTCTTGTCATGTTACCATCAATTGTGGAGGCACTTCCTTCTGCTTTTCTAGAATGCCCATTCGGTGCAACGTACGGTGTTACAAAGATTTAAAAAAAATTGTGACAGGCAGGTTAGCAGGTTCTGATTTTTGTCAGAATCCCTCCTTTATAGTTTGAACGTAATGCAATAAAAATTTCAAGATAGGATCTTTTCAGACTTTCTAGTTCTATTGTATTAAAGTCGACTAACCGGCATAGAAAACTGGTATTTAAAAAATCTCTAAAAATTATTGTAAATGACTTTATTAACGAACTTTGTGAAGATTAATGTAAATATTTACTTATGTTAATATAGAATATCAAACATTGACGCTTGAAGATTCATATTTATTGCTCTGACATAATTTTCTTTAGAACAAATATAAATGTACGATTTCGCCGTATTACTGTTCGGAGGTTTCACGTATTAATTTCGATACTTATCGCTATTAAATGAATTATTATGGGTATAATTATGCTCAGTAGACATTCCGAAAGAAGAATATATGAATGACCCTGCCTTAGACCTGGCCTGGGCAGAATCGTCAGATTAAGATTTATCTCCCAACTCCGCCATTCTCTTCTACGACGATATTCCCTCACGCTTCCGCCACGGCGCGGTCACGCGACGCGTTTCACAATGTCACGTGATTCATCCGGTACTAGCAGAGAGAGGGTTACTTTTCCCCTGAATTCGTACTCCCTCCCCTCATCTGGCGACTCTGCCCGGCAGGCGACATTCGCGGGACTATCGCAGCGTTGCCGGAAGCTATCAACGACCATTAATTCGATCGAGTAGGTTCCTGGCGTAGGCCCGCGAACGTGTTGCGGGTTACGGCATCAATCTCCCACGGGCGCGTGTGCGCTTCACGGTACACGTGCTCGCGCAATTTCTTCGACGAGATGGAAAAGATCGATGGCGCTTTGGCAAGGCACCAGTTCCTCGCACGATCATCCAGGACGGGGTCCCGGCCATCCGTCGCGTATCTGTCGCGCGCAGACACACCTACCAGAGTTCTCTCGCGGAACCCGACCGATGAAAAGAGCCGGTGATCGCGTCAGCTCGAGTTCACCGGTAAATGTTTGTCAGAGGAGGATTCGTTTTGCTCGCGTGCCCCAGCCAACCTGCGTGCACGATCGCTATGCATACAACCTTCCGTTTCCTCGAACTGGTAGTCACGTGGTACTCACCTTAGCGATCGACACTACTCTTCGCTACAAAACATTTGACACTTTTTAGTAAGAATCGAATAATAAATTTCGTTCTACCGTATCTTTTGGTTTATAGATTTCCATTTTTCTTTCTCACACGTTTTCAAATCCTCGACGTTGTTAAATGGTTATGGTCAGTCTTATAATTGTTGGCAAATACTTTAAATCGGAATAACTATTGCATAAATGCTCATAGCGAAAACAAGACAAAAAAAGAGAAAAACGACAATTTCTCAAATCAGATCGTTTGAGTTCTCAATCGAACTCTGAAAATGAAGAAGAGGTCGAAGAGCCACCGGCAAACACTGAATCATCTACCTCGCGAGGGTACTGTGTCGGAAAAGATAAAATCAACAAAGGGTATAAAGAATTGAAAGTGAAAACATCATTAATCATTTACCAGGTCTGGTTTACTAATGTTCTGGCTAAGGAAGAAAAGACTCCCTTAGAATATTTTGAAGTATTTCTCACTGATAGCACTGGGAGCTATTTTGAAATAAGATTTTTGTGTTTTCAGAAATAATTCGTTTATTTCTAAAATATAAATTTTTGTTTCATACCGATCAGATTGTACACCCCGTGACAAAACTATGCGACATAAGAAAATCAATAAAAAGTGTATTCCAATAAGCATTTTTTTCTTCCTTCATCCCTATTGTTATTATCCTGCTCTTTATTTAAACCTACGGTTTCAAGAATTTCAAAAAGAAAAGTAAATATACTTTTGCGTTGTGACAAAACTGTAAGACAATCTCTATTAAATATGCATATCATGTAATAAAATTTTTGGTAATAAATGGTTAATGAACTCCGTAACTAATTGGTTGAATAGTTTAATATTATAAATAGTTGCCTTATAAAACGGCAATTTAGACAAATTATAGCATATGCCAAGCCTGGCAACTAATGCTCATAGAGTCGATGAGAATCGACTACCTCCACCGACTCGCATCAGCGCGAGAGGGGAATACGAGCTCGCCGTAAGGCAAGTTAGGTCGGAGCGCGATAGTGGGGGTAGCCGATTCTACGTCATCGACTCTCGGAGCACCAGTTGTCCAGGCCTAGCTATAGTGACGGTGCTGGGTACGGTCGGGGCCCCTCAAACGCTTGCTTCCCCCACCAACCATTGTTCCGTGCAGCGCGCACCTCCGTCGCGCACTACCGTAGGTACCACCATAGCTACTCGCGACTGGCGACGCGAGTCCTATCCCCATGGTAACGGCATGGAAAGGGACAGTGGGGAAAGTGAACCCTATGGTGGGAACGGTTTCGTTACAATTAAGGCAATGTGCCCAGCCCAGAGTGGCCAAATCCGAGGAATTGACTCGAATCGAGGGGAAAAAGTTGCCTCCTCACTCTGCCAATGTTGGATTAGTCACGTGACATTGTGACACGACAGAGACTAAACGGGTCACGTAACCGGACCGTGGCGGAAGCGTGGGGGAATAGTGTCGTAAGAGTGGAAGGCAGAATAGGGAGACAAGTCTTAATCTGGCGACTGTGGCTCAGCCCTGCCACAGTCAGTCGCGTGATAACTGAAATAAAATGAATGCCGTGCGCGTGTCACTGTAAGATTGGCTTAATATCGCCTCTCGAGTTCGAAAAACTGATCTGACGTAATATGTACATTGATGGGTGATGCCGGGCTATCGGGCACCGTCGACGACGCATCCTTGTTCGTACGGAAGCCAGGAGATAGCGGCCGATCGATGGAAACCGTCGTGGCAGGATCGCTCGGAGGAATCCAATTTTGGTGTTCTCGCGAGAAAAGCTGTCCGGAACGGTCTTTTTACCGGCTTCGATAAAATCGAATTCCTCGCGCGACGGTATCGTGGCGGGGCAATTATCGGGACTTAGCGGAGGGCCAAGAGGGCTGGTGGAGAAGGGCAGTATTCCCGACGGGATAGGTTAAGAAACATGACAAAGCCGGACGCAGAAAATCGTTTCGCTTCGCGTTACATTGCGACACAGACCGTCGTCGTGGGATTTCACTTTCCCGGTCAGCGCGTAGCTGGCGAAAATACAGGTCTGCGACAATTCCGCGCAAACTGGCGGAAAACTGCAAGGAAAATAACACACCCCGGAGAAAACGAGATGACGGATGACGCTTTTTCTTTTTTTTTTCCTTTACGAGCAGTACGCCTCGGTGACCGCGACGAGACTCTTACTTTCGAGCAAGTTTCACTATTCAACTGCAAACCGTTTTACCTGAACGGCCTCTTGGTTTCCCCTATCGCGTTGCAAATTGACCGCTACCGGTTCGGCCTCAATCAGAATCTATTTGCACGGTTTGCCACGTCCGATAACGTCGCCGGCTATGGCTGTTCAACTATCCTTTGATACCGATTCATGGGTATTTTGACATTGTGCAACTATGGTCACTATGCGCACAGGTTGCGGAGTTTGGAATATACGTGCGCACAAAATTTTGGGAATAGTATTCTATGTAACAAAAGTTACAGTATTTACTCGATATTTACGAGACTTTTATCGGATAGGCATTTGGGACATATACAGAATAAATACAATATATAATATTCTACTTAACAAAAGCTACATGCCGTAGGGCTGATTGACATCAATGATTGATGTTACGTATGAAGAATTTTCTTCTTATTATTTTTATTATTTATTTTATATTTGTTTTCTCCAAAATTTTAACCCGCTCAGACCAGGCTCGTAACATTGATATTGATTAATACAGGTTTTGCTGACTTGGGAAATACGATAAATGAATTCTGTGTTTGATTAGCGTACGTAAATCGATAGGAACTTCGATAAGTAAATAACACAATAAATAACGTAATAATATAATATGTAAATCGATGAGTGTACTACGATAAGTATACTTATACACTGAGACAGAATAGTATATTACACACCAAGATAAGTGTATATGTATAGCTATTCTTATTTGATGTGAATATGCGTCACACTGTCCGAGATTAATCGGATATCAAACAGAAAAATGATTGGCATGAAGGAACTTTCGATATCCAGAGTGACGTTACGATATTTTTAAAGAAATTATCAACAAGCATACATCGTCTTAACTTGATATCTTCATAAAAGTTATAAAACACTCTTTACATAATTGTATCCTCTAATGACGCTTATGCAATTTAGGTTTTTGCTTTATAAGAAGTTACGTCACGGTAGAAACACGACAATCATAGAGCAGTCATTTATGCGTTATGCAATATCGAAAAGAATTTTATATGGAAATTGTAACGAACTCGTTGATAATTGTTACACTCGATTATTCAACCAATTGAATGAGATATCAGCTAATGCAATTTCTTTGTTTAACATCAGTATACAGAGTGTCCTAACTTTATCATCTTGAATATCTTGTTTATTTTTGATGATAGGGAAAATTTCGGAGGAAAACATTATTTTGTTCGAAGGGGGAATACTAAGATGGAATAAACATTTTTCTCAAAGCTATATTTTTCGAACCTTCAAGGGCGTCAAAGGTTTTTTGTGTGGAACTGCATATTTTCCTATACTCTGACTTTCGCATGACCTTTCTTATTATCTCTGATATCTATGATGTGTGGATGTATTGTAGAAATCTTTAAGGTCACCCGATCCTCCTGTCTAAATAGAAAATACAGTGACTCACGAAAGTATTTGAACACTTACCATGGAATACTTTATTTATTGTAATAAGTATATTATACAATACTTACAGAAATATTATTAACATTCTAACTGGTATAATCTTTCTTGAAGTAATCTCTAACTATCGTTGGACGTTGTGTAGCAGAAGTCTTTGGATTTTTTTTATTTCATCGATCAAAGCTCTTTCTTCTCCTTTCGTTAGTTGTTTTGGGCAGCTTGAACGGTACTTGTTTTTTACAATTCGATTTCGATCCTTTAAGAATACAATGTATTGTAGATCTATTTAGATTTAATAATTTACTTATTTCACCATACGTCCTTCTTTCGTTACGCCACTTCACAATTAATTTTCTCTTATTTTCAGAAATTTCAGATTTTTTGGGACACATGTTCAATAGAATATTTCACCATGAATGCTAGACTATGACTGACGCACGTAGAACAACCAGGAACAGTGAATGTTTACATTCAGTGCTTGAAAAACTTTGTTTTCATTTATCCTTAGAGCTCAATTCTATATGTCCAAATACTTTTGTGACATCAGCAAAGTTTATGTTTGTGGGAAATAATTCATAACTATTGTATAGATATTTCGATTCACCTGAAACTTGACCTGTATAATCTAGAGAGTCATACCTATTTCCAATATTAATAATATTGCTGTAAGTATTGTATAATATACTTATTATAATAAATAAAGTATTTCATGGTAAGTTTCAAATACTTTCGTAAGTCACTGTATGTGGCTACCGATACTAAGCGAGACCGCCATTAACATGCACAGAACAAAGTTGTTCGAACTGCTGATATTTATATTTTGTAATATAAGCAATAATCATCGAAATCGAAGGATAGGTAGATATTGTTACGACTGTCAATATGTTACTATGTAACTTATCTATTCTGATAGATAAGTATTACTAGCTGTCTCGCATAACAAAATAGTTAAGTATTACTGGTTATCTCGCATAACATTACGATATAAATATATGGCGCCGAGTGGTTTTCGTTGCAGCGTCGTCCTTAGTGACGACGATACAACGGAGACATAAGAGGGTCGGTCGACGAACGCCGTTGTGGAAGACACAAAGGTTTATTGTTATTTTATACGCTTTATCTATTGAAGATGCCCCGAACTCGCAACAATATTTTTAAAAAAACCTAATGTGTTCACTAGAAGAAAAGTGTTTCAATCATTCCCTGACTTAGCCTATTCAATGCAATCATCGAATTGTAAAGATGGAAATGGAATTTTTGCTTTCTAAAATTTTGTCGTGTTGTCAAGATGCCTAGCTTGAGAGTCTAATTTACCTGCAAGAAGATTGCTTTTCAAAAGACATAGAGACAGACGTAGAGACACCACCATTGAAATCCAGTTCTGAAGTAGGAGACGTGCTCCGACTAAAGTTGCAGGTCATTTCTTACGAGATGGGTAAGCCGAATGGGATAAGCATCCATTCCAAAATACAAGCTATCTATGCGTCGCATCTTCTTCCGTGTAAGGCGTTAAGCTCACTGAAAACAGCACTGTGATGACTCGTTAATGTATACAGTCGAAAGAACCGAATAAAAAAGATGATGAAGCAAACATAGACACAGACAAACATCACGCAGAACACACATACCCACACAGAACTAAATACTATGTACATACCGTGACAGTGTTATGAAACATTTGCAACCATACACTTTTCTTGTAAATAAATCTAAATGAATAGCTCCTGCTGGTAACATTGAGAGTAGATCATTTAGAACATAATCAATATTGGTGCGTGTTCCTTATTCATATTACATATAATTATATTAATTTTTCAGGGTTAACTTCATCATGGCAACCCTAATATATAATTCTGTACATCGCGACGAGGAAATGCGAAAAATCGATGGTTAAGGCGAGAAGTTTTAATCACTCAACTTTAAGCATGCATAATTTTTGAACCAGTGAATTCCTCGCCATAAAACTTCGAGTTTTGGAGTTGCCTTGTCAAGACGTACAGGATTATATAGTAAAAAGTTAAAAATTTCTGGCTTATCAAGATGAAGTTTAACCATTTCCAGTATATACGTTAAATTGAAACATAGCAGTATATTTTACAATTCTACGGTTACTACAGTTGTCATGCTTGTTTTCAGTTTCAAATCAAGACTAATATCACAGATAAAGGATAAAAAGTAATCAGACTTCAGAATGCAATTGGGGAATTGATGATAGTGGAGACATATAAAACGGTATACCACTAGTGATACAAAGTACATGAAACGTGAACGTGGCCAATCTAAAAGACAAAGAAAATGACTAGACTTTCTTGTCTCTCGTTCGGGATTACGTGTTGAGACACCGAATACTGCAACATAGTGCAGTATGGTGGATGATGAATTGCTATAATACCCCACATTGACACCGTGAGTCAGCTGTTCCATCTATGGATTGTGCTACTGTTGGTGGTCCTTCATAAAACTCAACTTACGTAAATCCACGGTAACGCGTGATCCTTTGATTAGTCGTTTCGCGGACAGCTCCGGCAATTGATCGTTGGATCCCGTTGAACCATGAGGTTCGATCTGGTGGTCGCGGTCTCGGTCTTCGGCCTGTTGCGCATCGTCAGGCAAGCGGATCCAGCCAGGATCTTAGCGCTCGTTCCGACGCCTTCTTACAGCCACCAGATCCCGTACCGGCGATTATGGCTCGAGCTACACGAACGCGGCCACGAAATCGTGCTCGTCACATCGAATCCGATCCCGAACATGAACACCACCACGTTCAAGCAGATCGACATCAGCGGTGCGTACAAGGACATCAGAGGCGTCGACTTTATTCAGCTTCGATTCGACAACATCGATTGGCTGACGTTCATGGAAACTCATCTTTTCAATATGGCTGACACTTTTGCCGAACATGTACTGAACCATACGGATTTAAAACCGATCTACGAGCCCGAAAGTAACGAGAAGTTCGACCTCGTGATGGCCGAGATGCTCGCGTACCCCTCTACATACGTCTTGGCCCATAGGTTCAACGCACCGTTAATAGGTATTTCTTCACATTTACGTGCAATTTCTGTCAAAGATTCATTTACGATTCTATATTTTTAATCCTCCGTATGCTCTGCCATTCGGGACACGTTGTGGTGAGGATGAGCTCGAGCGACCGTCAATATGTACAATTTTATTGCGATATAAGATGACGCTTTTTATTTTGAAACAAGAAAACTGTAAAGAAATATCGGCCTAGGTCAGAAGTAATGAGTGGCCAATGAGGTAGGAAATGATATTAGTATAATAAAAAATTGTTTCGAGTTGCTAAAAATCCTTTTTGGAAACATATTTTTATTACAATACGAGGTTATTTGCTGAATTTCAGCTACATCGGATTTGGCCGATTTTCGGAACTTTAGTCGAATAAATGTAGTAGTAAATGTAGTAGTACTATACAGTGCTTAGAGTTCAAAGTACAGTAAAACCTCGATCATCCGAATCTCTGATGTCTGAAGTATCTGATATCCCAACAAGCTGAATCTAAATTGAGCCATATGCAGCTCTATTTACCGTACAAATCGATAAACACTGAATTATAATTATCATTGTAAAATCGTATTATCGCATGTATAATTGTATTGATAATACATTGTATTGTATTATCAATGATACCTCCTGTAAATCTTCATGGTCGCATATCACAGAAAGACGTATAATATTTTTAAAGTGAATGCAAGACAACGTTCGAAATTTGCTAAAAAGAAATTATTATCTGGTGTGATGAATCATACTCTGAATTACAATAAAACAGAAAAAAATATATTTGGAGTATGAAAAATTAAACATGTATACAAAAATGTATAACACCCACCAAACCGATAGAGTGGTGACTCCATTATGACGCAAATTATTTTAATACATACATTTCTGTTATAAAATCCTGCTATATTTACTTTTACTGTGAAGTTATTCCATTAATTTGTTGGAAATATGGTGAGAAATAATCTTCTTTTTTGGTATACGTATAGGGTTGAGCTCACTGGGACTTTTCTCTTTTACTGAGCACGCTCTCGGTGGCGTGGTGTTGCCTTCGCACGAGTACACCTGGGAAATGGAGGCGAACGTTGGGACGAATCAGCCGTTTTGGAAGAGACTACACAATTTCCTTAAACTCTCGCGGATCATATACCTCATGCACCGTGATCTTTACCCACGCCAGCAGAAATTAGCGGAAAAGTACTTCGGCTCCACCGTGCCCTCGGTACTCGACATACAGAAAAACACCAGCCTCATATTCGTCAACCAAGCTGATGCCATAACGCCAGCCCGACCGAAGCTTGCGAACATGATTACCTTCACCTCTTTTCACGTCGAGAAGAACCTGCCTCCTTTGCCTAATGGTGCATCTTGTGTGACAAAACCATCAACCAAGAACACAGGGACCAAGACTATCATTTCTTTTTTTACTGGTAGGATCTGAAACGCTTTGTGGACAGCGCGACCGAAGGGTTCATCTACCTCAGTTTGGGCAGCAACGCTATGAGCTCGGACTTGCCTAAAGAAACCCTACAGATTTTTCTTGACGTGTTCGCCAAATTGCCCTATAAAATTGTATGGAAGTTCGAGAAGGACATGTCCAACAAACCGGACAATATATTTGTTGGAAAATGGCTTCCTCAGCAGAGCATTCTTGGTATAGTCTCATTTTTTTATCTAATCACCACCACAGGTTTCACCACTACAGGTGATTCACATGATATTGATCAACGCCTTGCAGATCTATATGCAAAATAACATTTGTCTGTATCCATTTCAACAAACAGGAACTACATACAATTTTCTATTTTTCTTTAATAATTATGATAGGTTGAAAGAAAATTATTATTGTACAATTCATGTTAGTAGGAAGATAGTAAATTGTCAGTATCATTGTCACGAAAGTCAGAGTGATTGATTGTCACACAGATAGCGTCTTGCTATCTTCAAAATCTCTTAACAGAGGTTTCTTCTTATAAAATTAAAAACACGTTGTATATAAAATAGATGTTACCTAGAAGAAGAACAAAAAGCTCACTATTTTAAGATTACAGTATATTACGGATTCTTTTTATTTCTAATTCTTGTCTTAGTCGATGACGCACGTGCTTGATACGCTGGGGACAATATTAAATGATTCACTCAAAATAACTTTTGTATTGTATAACTTGTTATATTGTTTTAACTTTTATTATCGTGGAATATTCTTATGTAGCACACCCCAATATCAAGATGTTCATCTACCAAGGAGGTCTGCAAAGTAGCGAGGAAGCGGTGCACTTCTCGGTACCATTATTAGGATTTCCAATATTGGCAGACCAGGATTACCAAGTGCTCAGGATGGAAGCCCTTGGTGTCGCGAAATACATGGATATCAGAACTGTAACCAGGGAAGAGTTGGATGCTGCCATTCGGGAGATCATAACTAATAAACAGTTAGTGTATAAAGTTTTTACGAAAATTTATTTTCTAGTTTGGATTACAGCAATGCCTCGTTTATTGCAAGAGTTCCTAGTTGGTTGCATACCAGCGATTCTCACTACGAGTTGTTAAAAGTTCTTGATTCAGCTGGGACACCATGTATAAATTTAGTTTACAATTGAGCATTTCAAATGAATAGAAATATTAATACGAAAAATTTTTCCTATGATTAATACTTTCTCGAGCCAAGTCTCGTGTTAGAAGTAGGTTAAAAATTGTTGATGTGCATGCCACGGAATCCGAGCATTTTTATTTCATTGGATGAGTTTTCATAATATCGCGATGATCGCGAGTCCGCCATTTTATGATAAGTTTCGCGAGAAAGTGTAATTTTATTCGCTGTTTTTCAGGTACAAACAGAGGATAGTGGAACTGAAAAAGCTCGTGAACGATAATCCATACAATATGGCGGAGCATTTAGCATGGTGGGCGGAGTACGTGATTCGCCATAAAGGTGCTCCTCATCTTCGTTCGAATTTAGCTCATCAACCATGGTACCAGCGCTGTGATATGGACATTGTGGTATTCCTCACGATTGTGGCCGTTTTAATCGTTTCAAACATAGCTAGTGTCATTGCGAAATTGGCCGTGCGCTCTTGCAATCATTATCAAAGGTTATCCACACTGAGGAAAGAAAAAGTTAGTTAGTTACAAATCGATAGAGCACAAAGATCGAACTTTCGACATACTAACTATATATTTATTTATAACTATATATTTATTGACTTTGATTGTTATGCGTATCGTGGCGAACCATACTGATGGACTCAGGGTTTTAGTAACTTGTCAGTGTTACCAGTGTTACTTTGTACGTCAACAATCAATTTATATACTATATATTTATAATTCAAGTATACTTTATATTTGTATACTTTATATTTATAATTCAAGAATGCAGTGTATGATTGACGGATTCGCCCTCTTGACGTAGTAGCAAGAACATGGTCGATCAATAGTTTGTTTTTATTGTATCTTCGACATTAATTAATGTTAACACTCGAGTGATATCAGTTCTTTGTATGTTGGCTGACCAACTTGGAATTCCTACCATGGTTTTTCTCTATCCTTAGTCGCAACGAGAATCTTTAGGACGGAACAACACTGTTGGTATCATGCGATCTCTCATGAAATCGTCAAAATTTCTGTACTCCAATTTTCTATTTTATTATTTTATTATTATTATCTATTTTATTCTGTTTGCTATGGTATCGATACACTCATTGCTATGAAGCTATTAAAGACTTCATTATTCATTTTGATAAGTATCAATATCATCTGCCGGTACCACGTACTTTATTTTTCAATACGCTCCCATTCCTCCGTATTACATAGTACAATGATTTCTCTATATGTGTCTTCAAGATCTGGATGATAAATGTCGCGGAAATAACCTCACTACCATGGGTTATACCCCGTAAAGAGCCGCGAAGAAAGGTCTCGGTAAACATAATACGGCTGGAACATGTCTCGTGGACGATACAAGACGCTGGCAAGACCCTTGTTGTTGACAAATATCGAGAATTCACTGTATTTCGTTACCGAATTACTTAAAAATCAATAAAGAAACATGGATCACTCTACGACTAGTTATTGCAGCACTATATGACAACGTCTCAACTCCAGCTACATGAGAAACTAGACCGATTGCAGATATTTTGAAAAACATACAGAATTGTTAAAACCACTGAGGTAAACTTATCCCCATCTGGTTTGCGGCAGGTTATGACTATGATTTTGTTATTCTAAATTAGTAAAAATCAGTAGTATTATTTTTGACAATTAAAAAATTGTGGGTTTTACTTGAAAAACAATGAAGGCTGAATACTTTTATTTTATCGTATAATTCAGTTATTACCACAAAAGTGACAAGAAGTTGTGGCCAACAAAGGAGAACATTTGGACTAAAATGCAATTTTACATGCACTGAAAATAAACATGTTATTCTTTTAATTTTCTCCCTTAAAAATCTACTATTTCTTGTGACTTCATATTATTTTCAAAAATAAAATCGAAAATCAATAGGTGACATAATGGCACTATAGAAATTAGACAAAGTGAATCGTAGCCTTAGACGTTTGCAATGCCAACAAACTTTATCAGATACTAGATAATTTGAGGATCAAAAGTAATCAAACTTCAAACAGCAGCTGAGGAATAGATAGTACTGGAAAATACAGAATCTAATCCACCTGATTCCTCCATTCCAGTAGCGAGACGCAGTACATCAAACATGAAGACTGATAAATATATTTAAAAGACAAAGAAAATGAATAGATTTTCTTTTGTCATAGTCGGTATTGCGTGCTGAAACTCTGAACATTCCCGCATAGAGGAGTATGGTAGATGAAGCAATAAGACACATAGACATAGTGATCCAGCTTTTCCATCAATGCATTATACTACTGTTACTACTCCCTAATGGAGCTCAACTAACTTAAATCGACAGTAACGCGCGATCCGGCGATTAGTTGTCGCGTGGCCAGCTCCGGCAGTAGATCGCTGAATCTAGTCGACTATGAGGTTCAATCAGATGGTCGTGGTCTTGGCCATCGGACTGCTGTGCATCGCGAGGCAAGCGGATCTAGCCAGGATCTTAGCGCTCGTCCCGACACCTTCTTACAGCCACCAGATCCCGTACCGGCGGTTATGGCTCGAGCTGCACGAACGTGGCCACGAAATCGTGCTCGTCACGTCGAATCCGATCCCGAACATGAATACGACGACGTTCAAGCAGATCGACACCAGCGGAGCGTACAAGAATATCAGGGCCATCGATTTTATTAAGCTCCGATTCGACAAGGTCGAATGGTTGACGTTCGCCGAAGATCAACTGATCGACATGACTTACAGTTTCGCCGAACATATGCTCAACCACACGGATATGAAAGCGATCTACGCGCCTAACAGCAACGAGAAGTTCGACCTTGTGATAGGCGAAATGCTCGTGTCGCCCGCTACATACTCCTTAGCCCATAGGTTCAACGCACCATTGATAGGTATTTTTTCACATTTCCACATTTTCACATTGTGCAATTTCTGTCAAATTTAACAGAATGTATCTCCAATTTTATTAGGTTGCTTAAGTTTAAGAGAACCTACAGTTGTCTATTTTATGGTATATTTTTAGGGTTGAGCTCACTGGGAGTTATGGCTGTGAATGAACACGCTCTCGGTGGTGTGGTTTTGCCATCGCACGAATACACCTGGGAAATGGAGGCGAACGTAGGGACACATCAGCCATTCTGGAAGAGACTCCAAAATTTCCTTAAATTCTCGCGGTACTTGTACCACATGTACAGTGAACTTTATCCACGTAATCAGAAATTAGTGGAAAAGTACTTCGGGACCGATGTGCCTTCGCTGCTCGACATACAGAAGAACACCAGCCTTATATTCGTCAACCAAGCTGATGCCATAACGCCAGCCCGACCGAAGCTTGCGAACATGATTACCTTTACCTCTTTTCACGTCGAGAAGAACCTGCCTCCTTTGCCTGAGGTATATATGACAAATCCTTTATTCGCATAAGGAACTGTACTTTTATCATAACGTATTTAATCGACTAGACTTTGATTAAATATGCTGCAAAATGATCAGCAGATCTAAGGCTTCAAGAAATGCTGGTCTGCAATGTTCTGTTTGTTTGAATTTCTTACTTTGGTTTTGCGAGCCTTTCGGTCTCTTCTTACAGTAATTTTCTAATAATATTTGTACCTTCTATTAAGTCTTCAGAAAATTTAGGTAAATACTAAAGAAGCATAGAAATACGTTTCAAATCTTCCCGAATTAAGGAACGATTTTGAATAGTATATTACAATGGTCCTGATAACAAGACAATATCATATAACAGTACAAAACAATACAATATACAGTGATTTCCCTATACAGGGTGGTCGGTAACTGGTGGTACAAGCGGAAAGGGGGTGATTCTACGCGAAAAAAGAAGTCGAAAAAATAGAATAAAAATTTTTCGTTTTAGGCTTTGTTTTCGAGAAAATGGACTGTGAATTTTCGCTCGGTACACGTGCACTCTATCACGTCTCGTTACAACGGATCTCACTGTAGATCGTTGTCTCGATAGATATTATCGCAGTTTAAGTTTGTTTTTGACGTAACGGAAAATTAGGAGTACATAATGAAATAATATGAAGTAATCATAATGTTTATTAGGTAGGAAAACACTTCGGTCACATTGGAAGTGTTTATCAACATAAGGTCAATCGAGACAACGATCTACAGTGAGACCCGTTATAACGAGACGTGATCAAGTGTACGCGTACCGAGCGAAAATTAAAAATCGATTTTCTCGGAAACAAAGCCTCAAACGAAAAATTTTTATTCTATATTTTCGACTTCTTTTTTCGCGTAGAATCACCCCCTTTCCGCTTGTACCACCAGTTACCAACCACCCTGTATATGTCACCATGGCGTGGACGATAAATATCGCGCAATTATCCAGACTACCACGGTGTGTACACCATGATGGATCACGAAGCTTGAGAGGTCTCGGTAAACATAACACGGTTCGGATATGTCTCCTGGACGATACAAGACGCTGGCAAGTCCGGTGCTGACAAATATCGAGAAGTCACCGTATAATATATAGTCTTATGCTTATGGTGCATGTTGATCCAAAAGACCTTCAAGTCAAGAATACAGGGAAATGATTATCTTTTATTTTTTTGCTGGTAGGATCTGAAACGCTTTGTGGACACCGCAACCGAAGGGTTCATCTACTTCAGTTTGGGCAGCAACGCTATGAGCTCGCACTTGCCTAAGGAAACCCTACAGGTTTTCCTCGACGTGTTCGCCAAATTGCCGTATAAAATTGTGTGGAAATTCGAGAAGGACATGCCCAATAAGCCCGATAACATCTTCATTGGAAAATGGCTTCCGCAGCAGAGCATTCTTGGTACAGTCTCATTTTTTTATCTAATGTATCACCCTTACAGGTAATTCACATGATATTGATCAACACTTTGCGGATCTATATGCAAAATAACAATTATCTGTATCCATTCCAACAAACAGGAACCACATACAATTTTATATTTGTTTATGCCCGCCGTAGATCTTCGGTGATTTTTCAGGCTCCTGATGTGTTAGCACTGCAAGTTGCCCGCTAATTAACTATTGCTAACTCGAAGGACCACCTTCCAATGGTCGGAAGGAAATAAAAAGAAATGCGAGAATGTGCCAAACTAACTATAATTCAAACTAAAAACACGTGAGAAAGCTGCTGGTAGGAGATAAGTCACGTCGATGCTACAAACTATGTATCTAGTGGCACTATTCTAAGCTAGTTGAACTTCCAGAGCGATCTGACTGGGAGAACGCGAGTTACAAAAAATCTAACCTCGGTTCTCCCCACTATTCTAAAGTTGCGACCCTAATTTCGGGGGTTTGGTGGCAGGATCTAGGGGCTGGGTGCTTGAAACAGGCCCAGGACTCGCCAAGGCCAGGGATGCTTGGCGACCGAACCTCGGGTTTTTCCAAGCATCTACAAACTATTCTAAACTGCAGTTTCAAGCACCCGGTTGCGCTGAGCCTTAGGGACGAATGGTTTCGAGTGTTTTATGGCAAGGGACTGCATTGACGAGACCCAGTCACGGACGGTAACATTATCAAACTAAGTGGCGATGACAGGCCCATCGCCGTGCAAAACTATTTCAGAATGTCAAGGCCCCCGCCATAAAACTGTCGCCCTTCGCGAGACCCTACAATATTGTTCTTTAATAATTGTGGTAGGTTCAAAGAAAATGATTATTGTACAATTCATGTTAGTAGGACGATAGTAAATTGTCAATATCATGGTCACCAAAGTCAGAGTGATTGTGCGTCTTGTTATCTTCAGAATCGC
>CM052129.1:17955727-17978580 GCA_028454255.1 Halictus ligatus
TTTGCAACTCATCAGCTGTATCTCCAAATAAATTCTCTGAAATAAATTCTCGCCGCTAGAGGCGTCGAATACGCATAGCCGTTACTTCGCGATTCGGATGGCCCACGGACGACAAATGAAAATCGTGAAAAGTATCTGACGGAGGAACTGTGGTGAATATGTATCCGAGAGAAACGAGTTCGAATAAAAGATAGCTTTCATTTATTTCTATTCGAAATTTTAAAATAAATTTTTGCCTAACTCTGGCGTCCACTAATAGGCATATTTCTGTATTAAAATTGTTTTAATAAAAACCACATACACATTTGTCAAAAAAGTAGCTGCTGATCATTGAAATGCTATTTTGGTGTGATTCGTGCGGAGATTTTTCGCTGAAATTTTTCTTTTTCTGGATTTATCTTTTCACGATTTTGGATTTATCTTTAATTTCCGGTTTAAAATAGGCCCTTTGTTCTGGACACATACCTCCCGGAAAGGGTCAAAAGTCGCGGCGAGAATGTCTCCGAACGTCACAACGGAGTCATCTGGAATGAATAATATTTTAAAGGGATGTTTTGTAGGATTGAACATTTTTATCAAAGTACTGGACTCAAGATATTGATTTCTGACCAATAAAAGTCGCTTTCCAGACCATCGTCCTTTGTGACATTAACGTGCTAAAATTTGATCTGTTTAGACTGTAAGTACTCATTTTCAATTCGATAAAGCCGCGACGCGATGAACAAAAAAAAAAAAGATTTTTTCGTGATTCCGCTTTCCGTGAAATTATTCACGAGAAATTTGAAGGTATACAATCACCCGCAGTTTAAATATCAGACGCAAACAAACGATCCCGTCCGCGAACGGTGCAGCCGGGATTAACCAGTGTACGCGGAATATTCAACGCGACAATCTCTTTTTCATCTCGGCGCCTACCAGCCGCGCACTTTCTTTCTCGTAATTCCTCTCTATTTTCGTTCCAGTCCGCCCCCCGCTTCAGCCCCCGGCCGCGCTTTCTCAAGCGTCCCCGCGCTGTCGCCCAAAGCGTTTAGTTGCCACCCTCCCCTCGCCGCGCTGGTAATAAAATTAACCGGATACAGCGCCACTTCTCCTAAACCGGTGTCCTCCGAATTTACTCAGCTCTCCGAATGGTGGATAGCAAATCCCCCGCATGGGATTTCAAAGCACGGATTTCCGGGACACAGGCATATATTATACGTACACACGTAATATTTACATTGGAGGGAAGAATTCTTGTGAATCTCGAGCCGTTCTTAGACATACTCCGGCTATTTTTACTCTGGTGAACTCTGTACGCTGCGACCAATTAGATTTCACCTCGGGACCTTTCTCTGGTCAAATATGCTAGAGAAGATCACCTAACGTTGATTTCTTCGGAAGGGGTGAGATATTCTCTCTAGCAAAACGTACAATGTTTTGGCTACTTTATTGTTACGTACGTACCGCGACAGTACTAGAGGATAGTCCACAGAACCATATAAATCTGCGTTATTGACACCCCCCCCCCTCCCCACCCATATACATGTGTAACGCCAAATTTTGACATTCGGGTTACGTCACTATTACAACATGTGGCAATAATATTTTCAGTAATTGTTTAAAGGCTTTGAAGGGGGAATATTGTGATATCAGTTCATTCGTAGGTGGACACATGAAGGTCATGTGAAGGTAAACTTTTTTCTTCAAAGAAAAACATATATTTTTTAATGCACTTGACGATGGAGCTCAACATTCTGTTGAAGGCAGCAGTAGTCTATGTATGTCGACAAATTATGTTAAGAAATATCTTGAGTTGAATATCACTCACCTTCATTTACAGCAGTGATGGGCCCGGTAGGGACCTCCAACTCCTACTTCTCCCACCAACCTCTCTTTCATACAACGCACACCTTCACCGCGGTTCGCTGGTACCTCACATCTTCGATGCGCTACGGTAATGGTGCTACTGGAAGGGAACAGTGGGCGCTATGGTGGGGAGGGTCTAGTCACAATCGAGACAAGAATGCCCATCCCCAATTTACAGAATAGCTTCAATTTAATGACTATTTACATCGCATAGACTGCGGATTTTAATGTATGCACAATTAACAGCAGCGGCCATACTAAAAAGATTTAAGGACATCAGCGTATTAGTTCCGGTTTAATAAGATCATTAAAGGAAGAAGAAATTTGTTATTCGCCTCCTGTGTATTACAATGAATAGTTGTAATTGTTAAGAAAATGTTAATTATTTCACACTATAAATTGGATTCTAATATTATTCATTTATGAATAAAACAGAATAAGAATACAATGTTTTTCACTTATTTCAGAAAAACTTTAAGTGTCCCGTACTAGGGGAACTTCCCCCAAGCAAGTTATAAAATAGTTAAAAATCAATTTCAATGATTTTCACAGCAGCTTGAAGGGGCTGGAAATGTTGCAAAGTATTTGCATGAAGCGTGACATTTCTTGGCCGTAACGTCGACGCAGGGCCGCCGCTGATACATGATAATGCATCAAGCGTTCCCCCTCTACAATCTCCTCGGAATGACAGCAAAATCGATTGAAAACAAAATTCTAAACAAATGCCGAGAAATCTTGTTGTCTCATTCGCCTCGCTTGCTTTCTTCGTTGCGCCCAATCCCCTCCTCCAACATCCATCGCGTAGGGAAGAACATGAGCGAAACGGAGCGCGGCAGAATGAGATAGCTACGATTCTCCTTTCTTCTGTGACTGCCTAGCTTGTGGGACGACGTCGTACGCAGTGGGGGTTTTGTGTCGAAAAAGGAAAATGGGGGAAAAAGCTACGAGTGGCTCATGAGCCACCAGTTAAGCAGCCCTGCTATAAATCATCGTGTTGTTCGAGGAGAGGCCATCGATCCCAGGCACATTGCACCGTTGTGCGTCTGTATTCGATTGTTTCATACGTTTTCGAGCACGTCCCCCGCAGGTATACGCACAACGCGACCAGATAATTACAGGAGATTCTGCTTGCCAAAGCCCGATTCGTTACTCTCGTACCCTGCTTCGTTCCGTCTTTTTTTTTGCATGTAGACCGGCTGCATAGGAAGCTGTACAAACGAGATAGGCGCTCGAGCATTTACAACACGAACCCCGGCTTTTATCTCGAGCGTGTCGTGCCTAACGCCTTATCTCACCCTCAGCCGTCGCAATCTTCCAATAGGGATGGGGTGCAAATGGTGGAACGACCGATTGGTCAACGTCTCTCTCATACCGCCATCTACAGTGTCTGATATTTTCAAAAAGTGCAGCGCGTATAGAAATTATATTGCGCGATTGTCACAACGAGATACTGCACCGCCACACCTTGAATTTTTCAAGGTCAAAAGGTCAACAATCATTTTTCGATTACGTTTTATCCTACTCATCACAAGAATAAAAGGTGCAAAAGGAAACATCGGTCGAAACTCAACCGGTTTTTTAAAAAATTACGACAAAGTTTTTTCATTGTCAAACTGATTTTATTTATATTATATTTCCGATGTGTATTCCACGTGCACAGATATCATTTTCATACCCCTTTTCGATTTGCGACTGCTTCTGCAAAGCATAGTTTCGCTAAATTAGAATTTAAAACAAATTATCTACATTCTACTATGTCTCAGAAAAGATGACCTGATTTGGTGTTATTATGTATTGAAAATGAACCGTAAAATCCAATTAACACGGTGAGTGCCACGCGATTTGATAAGGAAATCCCCGTCAGGGTAATAAATGAAAATTAAGTAAATTTTAAATAAATTTTCAGTAATTACTTAAAACAATGTAAATTTTTTAGTTTCATATCATATTTTACATTGTCAGTCACAGATGACGGACGTGGCACTCAACGTGTTAAATACATATATGAATGTATACAGCTATATTGATACTCTCAAGATTGAGCTCTAAAGTTATAAATTTCCTTATTGTAACAGAAAATGTTTATGTACATTAATTCGCAGAACTTATTGAAAGTAATATACAGATTTTAAAATTTTAGGTTAGGTAACCTGAGTTTTCTGCTGGTTAGGAGATTCTGCCACCACATGGCTGACTGTTTCAATGTCCGTCGTCTCTTCGGATCATCGAAATCGACGTGTATGATACCGAATCGTTCTCTGCAACAATAAATATTACTATCGCAAATGCATATAAATATTTCAATTTCAGATACCTTGTAAATCTTGCCCATATATAGGGTGGCCCAATAACTTTGACCGCCTTGAATATTTGCAATAATAGAAAAAAAGAAAAAACCTGCATTGAGTAGAGGGGAAAATATTGTAACGCAAGGATTTTTGTATGGGTGAAGATTTCTCAGAGATATCAAGGTCACCTTGATTTCTTTAAATAGGTTGATATACCTTTAGTGTTGTGAATCGATAGAGTATTAAATTATGCGTAAAAATGTGTTGACCCTCACACGACACAAACTTAATTGTTACCGAGATATTAACGAAATCATTTTCAATATCTACCTATTCTCCAATTGATGTCCCAAACTTGAATGTGTTGAGTATACGTTGAAAAATTCGATAACATCTCGTGAACTATTAACCAGTTAAGCGTGAAATTTAGTTTTAAAAACCCTCCATAGCGTGGGCAGAATTTTATACTCTATTGATTCACAATACAGAAGGTAGATCATTCCGTTCGAAAAAAATCAAGGTGACCTTGAAATCACCGAAACACTTTCACCCACATAAAACATATTTGCATCACAATATTTCCCTTTCTGTGACATGTAAGTTATGTATATATTTCATATTATTACAAATAACTAGAAATATTCAAGGTAATCAAAGTTATTGGGTCACCCTGTATGATACATTTCTTTCACGTACAACCACCCTCTGGTATCGCCAGCAACCTGACATCCATTATATTCTACGTGAGATACATACCCGTACCCTCTGTTCCATTCGAAAGTATCTAAAAGCGACCATGCGTAATATCCTCTAACGTTAATGCCATCTATGTGTATAGCTTTAAGCATTTCCCTCAAATAATCATGAAAGTAATCGATTCTGTCAATGTCGTTGACGGTTCCATAGTCGGAGAATCCATTTTCAGTAACGTATATCGGCGGATTGCCATACTTCGACGACAAGTAGCGAAGAACGCACCGCATACCTTCTGGTACCACCTGAAGGAAACATAACAGTAAACTTGTTTTATTTTTTAACTTCATTTCATGAAACACTGTTGTTGAGTTGTACGCTCTGTGATTGGCTCATACACACGCCAACTAGTAACAACATCACTGTATAGATGGCGCCCACAATGGACCCCCGAGTCATCTACGTCTAACACATATATGTGGTTGATGGCTGTTGCAACAAACCGAATGTCTTTTGTCTCCCGCTCTGCCAAGCACGTGGCAACTATCGTAATGCTTATTCTTTTACTTTCTCTTCTTTTTATATTAAACATTAGTTACCGTATGTTCCGTTATTGGTAATTACCACAGCAACACCACTGCATCTACGATCCACGTCCCAACAGGTTATGGGCCCAGTGTTGTGTTTGAGTGGTTAGTAAAAATTGACTGGAATACGCGTCGTTCGATTTTAGATGCAAATCTACTTGTGGTTCCTTGTATACACACAAGAGAAGATGGACAAGTTAACGGTCAGCAAATTTAATGGACACTATTTCGCAGTATGGAAATTCCAAATGATGGGTTTTCTGGAATATCACGGGTTGTTGGAAATAGTGGACGGAACACGAGGAAGACCAAGAAACGGAAACACGGAAGAATGGGATAAGTTCGACAAAAAGGCACGATTTTACATTGGATTATCGTTGGAATCAGCTCAGGTACGGCAAGTTATGAATTTAAAGACTTCTGCCGAAATGTGGTGTCGACTTGAATCTACGAACTGAAGAATTCCGTATCGAAGTATCTATTATTACAAAAATACTTTGAATACAAAATGGATAGTGACGCCAGCGTTGCACAACATGTGGCCAAAATTGAAGAAATGGCGAAGCAACTGGTAGATTTTGGTCACAAGCAAGATGAAGTCACATTGATAACAAAAGTATAACATAGCCTGCCACCATCGTTTAGAAATTTGATCGCAGCATGGGACTCAGTTCCCGAAGAGGAGCAAACAATGGAAAATTTGCTGCCACAACTCATGAAAGAGGAGTTGCTAAACAAAGGATTTACTGGATTAACTCGAGATGATGCTGATACATGTTGCACCTTATATACCAAAGGTAAGCATCACCATAATAATTACAATAATTTTAATCACAATAATTTCAAGAAGCATCAAAACAAAGATCAAAACAGAGATAAAAGTGGGCAGAGAAAGTTCAAAGGTAGATGTCTTAACTGCGGCAAGATTGGTCGCAAGCATTCTGAATGCTATTCTACTAAAAAAATGCACAATAACAATCAAACAAACGTAGCCGGTTCAACGAAGGAATCACAAGCATTTACAGCTGTCGAATGTCTGGCTTCAAGAAACTGGAAGAATATCTGGCTAGCAGATAGTGGTTCAAGTTATCGTATGACAGCAAATAGAGAATGGTTTATGGTATTTGCACCACTTCTAGAAGGAAAATTGACTATCAGGTTTAGAAATGGTGACCTTGTTAGTGCTCGAGGCATTGGTAAAATCAATCGTAAATGGTCTACTGGAGACGCACACCCTACATGATGTACTGTTTATTCCTGAAATTACGCTGAATCTTTTCAGTATTGGAGCAGCTACAGGTCGCGGTGTGAAGGCTGAATTTACGAAGAACAGACTATTACTGAAAAACAATGGTAAAGTGAAAACAATTCGCAAACGAATTGGTGATCGTATGTATCAAATGGATATTGAAGTGGCCGTCAATGCGATTGAAGCAAATTTTGCAACGAGTGCAGAAAAACCAGTAGAATTATGGCATGCTCGTCTTGGACATGCAAATATGAAGACTGTTCGAGAAATGGCAAAAGGAAATTCTGTGATCGGCCTACTGTGCAGTAATACGACTGATTCAACTCAAGCGGATAAATGTGAAGCGTGCATATTGGGTAAACAATGTCGTAAGTCGTTTCCATCATCAATAAGCCGTGCAGAAAAATCGGGTGAACTCATTCACCTTGATATCTGTGGTCCAATGAGTATTCGAAGCATAGAAGGATCAAGCGTGATGGCTGTATTTGTCAATGATTGTAGCGGAATGGTATTTGCAAAACCATTACAATCAAGGGCTGACATCACAAACGCCGTTCGAGACGTAATCATGAAGACGTCAGCAGTAGGACATCGAGTAAAGAAACTAAGATCTGACAACGCTAAAGAATTTAAATCAACGAACTTCAAACAGATGATGCGTAAGTACAATATTTTCAAGAGTTCTCAACTGAATATTGTCCAGAACAGAATGGCCGAGTAGAACGTCAGAACAGAACTGGGAGGACGTACACCATGTGAAATCTGGTTTGACACGAAGCCTAACATTGGCTTCTTAGGTGTGTTTGGTAGTAACAAAGTTGTTTGGTCAACAACGCAACAAATTTGCCCAAAAGTCAGAACAATTGGTTCTAGTTGGATTTGAACCACAGTTAAAGGCCTATCGCTTATGGGAACCCGGAACACGAAGAGTTGTTGTTCGCAGGAATTTTGAGATAATTGAGCCTGTTTTAGGACAATTGGTGATAGATGTTGCAGAACAATCCGAATTGGACTCACCAAGAACAAGTTCCAAAGATGAACTGAAATAAATAAATGAAGTACACGAGGAAAAATCAACTGAGGATGATGACATGCAAGTGTCAACACAGGATAATACACAACGTCGTAAATATGAAAATCGTATCTGGATACAAGATCCAACTGGCATTACAAACAGAACACGAATGAAGACTGGAGGCACTCAAATAGATCAAAGTGGACAGTCAGCTCTTGCCTTAATCGCTGAAGTCTGTCCTCTTAGCATCAATGAGGTGTTAAATTTACCAAACGCAAAGCAGTGGGAGGAAGCTATGAATGAAGAAATAAGATCCCTAACTAAAAATGAAACTTGGGACCTAGCTGATTTGCCACCAGATCGTCGTGCAATTAAAAATAAATGGATTTATCGACTCAAGACTAAAACGGATGGAAGTATAAGTCGCTACAAAGCACGACTAGTCGTGAAGGGGTGCTCGCAGAAAGCAAATATCGATTACATCGAAACGTTCTCACCTGTGGCTAGGTTTGAGTCAATACGAATTTTGATGTCGATTGCATGTGCAAATGATTATGAAATCTATCAATTCGATATCAAAACTGCATTCTTATATGGTGATCTCGAAGAAGATATTTTCATGGAACAACCCGAAGGCTTTAACGACGGAAGCAAAAAGGTTTGCAAGTTACGCAAAAGTTTATATGGCCTAAAACAAGCACCGAGGCAATGGAATGCACGATTCAACGAATATCTACATAAATTTGGCTTGGTTGCATCACAACAAGATGCATGTGTTTACGCAGCACCCATGGAATCTTTATATCTGGCGTTGTATGTGGACGACGGGCGAAATGAAGAAGGAATTTGAGACAACTTACTCAGAAGTAAAATGTTATTTGGGTACCGAAATTGAACGTGATCGAAAAGCATGCAAACTGAGGTTGAATCAATCGGCATATATTCAAACAATACTAAAGAAATTCAAGATGGAGGACTGCAATCCAGTGGGAGTAAAAGATGGAAATCCTGGCCCAATTATTAACGCACCATATCGACAATTAATTGGTTCTCTGATGTACCTACCAGTTGGTACATGAGCGGACATCTCGTTTGCAGTCAGTGCACTAAGTCAGTTCCTGGAGAATCCATCAGAATTGCACTGGAAGGCTGCAAAGCGCGTACTGAGATGAGGAATATATAGCCGCATATAATGCTGCAAAGGAAATAGTATGGACACGCAGAATTCTAGAAGAGATGAACCTACGTCAGCGAACAGCTGATTCGATAATGACATCGCGAGTGGGAGTGTTGAGTTGTACGCTCTGTGATTGGCTCATACCCCCGAGTCATCTACGCCTAACACATATATGTGGTTGATGGCTGTTGCAACAAACCGAATGTCTTTTGTCTCCCGCTCTGCCAAGCACGTGGCAAATATCGTAATGCTTATTCTTGTACTTTCTCTTCTTTATATTAACCATTAGTTACCGTATGTTCCGTTATTGGTAATTACCGCAGCAACACCATTGCATCCACGATCCACGTCCCTATAACTGTATTCCACCTGATGTTGAGAACCGTTTAAATTTAAAAAATATTAACACGTCAACAATCAAATCACGAGAATTCTTTACACTGCAATTACTTTATCAAATGATATAGAAACCGAAAAACAAAGATTTGTAACGTATTTTATCCTACTGTCTATTGTAGGTCTATTGTCAGTGAAAAGTTGCACGGAACTGTTCACGCACATAACTCAAAGTGTGATTGCTAAACTCACTTTCAGCCATGAGGATGCTGCAGTCTTCCAAGAGGGAGCCCAACTAAGTTTTATGCCTTGATCATTGCCACTAGACGGAACTAAAAAATCCTCTTCTCCGGGCTCGACCAGTATCGAAGTATAATGATTTAACCCTAGAAAGTCCGAAGTTCCCCTACAAAAAAGATAGTTGTCTAATGCAATTATGTTCTTGAATCAATAAACATGATATAGTCTATTCAATTTAACAGAAAGTACTGTCTACATTCGGAAAGTTAATTTTCCACATTCGTAGCTACAGAACGTAGGTAGAAAATGGCTGTCATGGTATTCCGATAATTTTCACTGTGCGCATTGTGTGTAACGACAATTTCTAGAATGCAGTGATTAATTTGTAAGAACAATACAGCAAATCTTCGCGGTAGAGCTAATAATCATACTTTATGTATTCGATCCAGTGCGGTTCGAACTCGGGCAGCCGCGATCTCTCGTAGCCCTGCTGTTTGCTCTTCGCCGCTACTTTGCTCTTCATTTCTTTCGGATAGTCACCTTCCCTGCCGTAAATCGGATTCAAGGCCCAGCCGGAGAAGTATATATACGCAGTCTCCACCGACGCATTGTCCTTTGGTGTCTTCGGCATGAACGCCATCAAAGTCAGTTGGAATCCCACTTCCCCGTTTTGCGCAGGTTTGAACTCCTCCTGGTAAATCCTGTAGGCTCTTGCGTGCGCTTTCAGCATATTGTGGACGCACAGGTACTCTCCAATACCGTGCAGCTTTTTCCCAGGCGCATACAGGCCGTACGAATAACTTGCTCTGCACATGGTCATCGGCTCATTTATGGGGATGAACCGTTTCACCTTTGTCCCAAACTCTCTGTAAACCACCCTCACGTAATCGCTGAACCAGTCGACCATTTCCGAATTCATCCAGCCACCGGCGTCTTCAAGAACTTGCGGGTGATCCCAGTGATATAACGTAACCAACGGCTCGATCCCGTTCGCCAGGAGCTCGTCGATCAGGTCGTTGTAATGCTTGACGCCGTCACGGTTGACCTTGTTCGAGAACCCGGTCGGCAGTATTCGCGGCCAGCTCAGAGAGAACCGATACGAGTCAAACTGTTGTCGGGGGAGAGAAAAATGTGCAGTGTAAAAAGAAGTCAGACCAGATTCGGTTCTTAGAGGTAAAACTCAAAATCTTCGGCACCAGAAGCGTCCAACAAATGATTGTTTGTTACATGCACGCTTCTTGATTTTTACTTCGTCAGGAGAAGCTATTCGGTTCACACTAAAATATATTTCCAGGTTTGGAATTAATTTGGCGGCACTCCAGGCATACTTTATCATATTTGTACAGTCTTTACTCGATATATGTCCCAAATATCTAGCCGATAAAAGTCCCAGAACTATGTGAACTACCGTGAGGGGCCACAAAATCGAGTGACCTCGGCAACCAAGGCCACTCGTATTATGTTTACACTCCTTGGCGACCAAGGCCATTCGATCTTCGCTGTCCTGTTCTACATTTGGCAATGTACCAAAGAATAGTATCGTCCAGCCGATACATGTCCCTGACCGGACCCGTGTTTTGGACATAAATCGAGTAGACACTGTATATATCGATGCTTGAAGTTGATGGTGAATAATTGAATGTAATCGAATACAGTCACTACGTTTTGAAATATTGCGACCGGTTGCAAGAAGTTCGTGGTAATTCTGAAATTTTGCTAAATAATTCTTCATTATAATTATAAGCGATAATATTTAATTATTGTAAATTCACAAAAAAAATTTTCTAATTTAAAACTTAATAGTGTCGCAACCAACTAATTTCGTCAACACTACATTGGACACGGAACTCCGTTATGTCATACTGATACCTTATACCGAGTATTGAAGATACGTAATCTTTAACTGTTTATATCTTTAATGATTTTAAACATCTACACCTAATATTTTATGTAATGTGTCTCACCAGATATTACCACCTTTATTTATTTACCAAAATTTCAATCTTAGATTATAATACAAAAATGAGAAAAAATATGTTTACCCCTAATTTCTTCAACAAAGCTACGTCCTCTTTGTACTTATGATAATTGTCTGCGGCAACGTCGCCCGTTTGATTGTTTAAGATACTTCCATCTTGGAGGTGGCAGAATCGATCCCAGATACTTTCTCCTTTATCTAAATTTTTAAGAATTGGAAAGAAACGTTAGAAAAGTTTTCAGTACAGAACCGCTAGATTTGAATTTGAGAGGCCCACCGCTCACGTTCCAAGCCCCCTCTATTTGGTATGCGGCAGTCGCAGCTCCAAGGACAAAGTTCGCTGGGAACGTTAGATATTCCTCATTTTCCTCCGTAAATTCTCCATTTGCGGAACTAGAAGGGGAAAGTTTAGGGAAACTTACGGATTCAATGAACAGCCATGCCGCAGAAAATCGATTTCTTCGAAGTTCCACATATCCAAAAAGTCCAATTCTGCCCTTTTGTCATCTCAAATCCATTTATTTTTCAGATTACGAGCGATAAGGTAATTTGGAGGAAACCGTCTCGAGTTTCTTATTAAATTTGTGAAAAATTTATTTGATACACAATGGAGGACAAAAGAAAGTTTAAAATTGGAATTTCTGTATAGGTGTATTACTAATAAACTTTAACACTAGATGGTTTTTTAAATATTGATAACATTCGTCTAATCTGGGCCATTGTAGCTACACGTCAAACTTCTTTTGTTTATCCTTCTGTTCCCACAAATTAATAATAAAAACTGTTTACTGTGTTAGATTAAAATGCCTATGCAGTTACGATATATTTAGTATGTGAAGAACTTAGGGAAATTGCTTGTGCAAAAGTCAGAATAAATAATTTGATTTTGCCATGTTGGATGATTGTTTCAATGTAACTAAAGAATTTGTCCAGTAGTGTTTTTAAAAAGATGATAATATACAAGTAATCCGTCTGACCGTGTATTATTTATTTACTTCAGAATTTTAAATCTCTCGACAAATACTATATTTATTTACTTTTAACCGAAGAATTTATTTTTAGATTGGGAATGACCTTCATTAATTTTTTTTATTAGACGACCTGAAAACAACTATTAAAAAACAGCGGAATCTCTAGTAGAAACTATTTAACTTAACGGATTATAGGAATCCATAACCGGACTAGTCACTAGACTGTATTTTATTCTTTGATTGAAAATAAAAATAATACTCACGCCACTAGAACAAGAAGTATACATGATCTCAAAAACGCCGACGCCAGCATAACTGCTTGCATACTATAAACTAGTAGTCAGACACATTGGTTAATATACATGTAAGAAAGTTCATGTTACATTGATAGTGTAATCAACGAAATTTTTATAATTTATTTTCTTTATAAAAAATAAACGTTGTTTATTAGAAACGTTGACGGAAATAAACATTGTCCGTTGCAATTACAACAAACTGTAGTAAAATACAGATTTATTTCCATCCTTAGTGGGTTCATTCGGTTAAAAATAATATGGCAATATTTTAAAATTATAATGTTTTTACTAAAATTTTAAAAGTATAACGTTTTTAATAATATTTTTAAATTCTAATGTCTTTATGTAAAATTCACTGCCTATTTATTAGTTTCCCTTACAATTTTTTAAAGTATATTTCAGTCAATATACTGGAAGCTATTTAAAAATATGCCATAAGAAGATGTCTGTATTTTTAAAAATAAATCCTTCAATTTTAAAAGATCAATCTTCGTTTTATTTGGATAAACAATACCATTAATGAAGGAAGAAGAAAATTTTGGGTAGGATACACTTTACATTAATTTTCTTATGTTTTAAAGCAGAAGTGCTTAAAGTTGATGAGCCACATTATAAATTCCAAATTTTTTTACGGGCAAAAAAAGAGGTAAAAAAATAAACATAAAGGAAGGATTTATACTAATTTATAACATCATCGTCCTTTGTGTATGTCAAAAATTACTTTTTACTATAAATTGTTTATTAACCCATTTCAAAAATATAATTCTCGAGCCGCACTTTGCGAACCCCTGTCGGGAGGAGAAGGGTTTATAAAATGGACGAAACTCGACTTTAAAGTGCGTTTTTGTTCAAATGACATGTTCCTAGATGTTTGGGGTAAAATTGACCTCGCATGGTTCAGTCTTGTGACTTTTATTGACCCGGTTCGCCGAGGGCTAAACTCGGGATAGCAACTGGATATGGCCGTAAACCATCGCGAAAGACTGCTAATTCAATCTCCGGGCCTCTGTTGGCCCGAAATTTTTTCTATTGCCCCGATTGTAACAAGGACAACAATAGAGGGTGTTCGAATAGAAATAAGAAGGGGATCGCGTTTAAGGGTTGTTCTCCGTAGTCGTCGGAGTACCCTCGCCATCCGTGGAGCGGGAGGAAATCTCGCCACCGGGAAATACGTATCCTGACAGGTAATCTCCGCGGAACATTCGGCTTCAAGGTTATATAAGGCAGGATAGAAAAATACACGGACGCGCGAAAACTTTGTTGCCTCGGAAGACGGCCGCATCCCACACCCGCCGCTCCATTTTGTTTCTCGATATCCTGATACGGAACATGTTGTACTGTCTGCCGTAGTGTGCCAGGAGGCGCGGGTTTACGACAGTTTGCGAGGAAAGTGGATCAGAGAGTATCCTCTCCCGATAGATAGGAAACATTACACACTCTGTCGCTCGTAACGTGGCTTCCCAAGGAAACGTAATTCTGACATGCGACCGATGGTGATTTGAACGCATCGTGTTCGCGTGACATGTCATCCGAATGCACGTTGCCGACATCGACCCTCAATCATTTATGCAACTCTTTCGATGCAGGGTCTACATCTGGCCTGCCATCCGTCTGGCGATTTTAGATTTTTCGATAATAATTCAGGCTTTCTAATTTCATTCCTTTCTTTGTTGAGGGATTAATAACCCATTTCAGCGACCATGTGGTCCAAGCCCAACCTTCCCCGCTGTCGCTTCACCCATTACCAGGGTACCGTTTCCTCCACCATTAACTATTTCATATTGCCCTTACCGTGCTTTGCCTCGCGTGACCGCGTGAATGCGAACATATGCGTGTACATCTACGCTCCATAGGAGTTTAGTGTCACCAGATCAAGACTTGTTCCCCCACTCTAATTTCCCACGCTTCCGCCGCGACCCAGTCATATGACGCGTTCGTCCGGTACTGGCAGACAGAGGGTAACTTTTTCCCCTCAATTCGTGCTCCCTCTCCTCATCTGTCGCGACTGGGCACAACTACTGGCAAAGCTATGGGCAAGTCACTGAGCAGAATGGAGGTAGGCCGTAGCTGACCACGTAGCTGTGGCAATGCGTGTGACAAATACATGTGACCTTGCTCGCAAGGGCGTAGTTTCGTGCGCTATCCTCTGTGTACATTCAGAGCAAGAAAATCGCTGACCGTACAAGCAGATGCTGCTCTGCCGTAGACGAAGTCAAAGAGAACACAACGAGGCAACTGAAGACGTGCGCAAAGAAGAAATTCAACGATTTGGAAAGAGAATACTCTGGAGACGACAAAAGAGTTATTGTCCTGTACACATTAGTTATTTATCTACACCTTCCCGCGTTAGAACGCGGACGAACTTTACGGTCTTGAAGATATTTTCGGGGGACTGAACTGAAATATAATTAAAAACTATTGCGCCAGCCAACGACCGGCGTGCTCATTATCGAAGCTTATTCAACTCCTCCCTGCGGGCAACTAGATAAAGAAGTTTCTTCCTCCTTCCGGTGCGTCCCGAATCAACAGAAAAAGAAGTTCAATAAATAGAGTCCTGCTGATTGGCTACCACCAACATGCCAGTGAATCACGGAACTGCCGCAATCCAAGTTGCGGACACGGGCAACTCTCTTTTATGGCATCATCCCGTTTACTTCGAGCTTCTTCGAGAAACGATATTCTTCAAGAAATGCTAGACTGAACTGACTTAACGCTGCAGAATTCGATAATCGACTTCCTCTCGTCTCGTTGCCGTTCGATTTCTCAAACTTTTCTTATCTGTTTACTTATACATCCGTACATTTTCCCCTGCTCTATATATTTCTTAAGAGGCGGCTTTTGATGAAATTTTAAAAATTTGCACGGCACAAACGAAACGCATCACGTGACCGGGCCCTGGCGGAGGAGTGGGGGAATGACGTCGTAGGAGGGGAGGAGTAGAGTGGGAAACAAGTTTCAATCTGGCTACTCGGCCTGGCCACCGTACGGACCCCTCAAACGCCTGCTTTTCCAGAGTTAAACTAACTTTTGTCCCACCCAATTTCTTTACCTGTTTCAACTATCACTTCTGTATTTCCATTTGTATAAAAAATGCATTGCCGCTTGAAAATAGAATTTGTAAAAATTGTGGCAATTATGTAATATTACTATTTCAACTTTCTTTTGTCAGCCTTTGTGTGTCTTAAAATGTATTTCTGTAAAATGTGAAATTACAAACGAACCACAATTTATTGATTTAAAGTAATTATTTTTGGCGACCGTTTGAAGCCGTGAACGAGTCTAAATTAAATGCCATCGTAAAATTGTTAATGGCGTTCTTCTTGAAACAGATTATTTCAGGTAAGCTCCGCGGAATTTTTACGCGAAAGTTTTACGCGTGCCGCGAAACAATAACGAGGATCGAAGGTACGAGAATTGAACGTATCAAAGCGCTACTTGGACAAACGATCGGACTCGAAGATAGCTTTAAGCCGGTCTTTAAAATTGCTCTTATCGTGGCGACTGCGTTCCTATTTTCCACCTAAATATATGTAATGTTACGTCGTTGAATTTATACTCGCCGTACACATGACACAGTCAGCATTATTTACTCGTACATTCTATCTGAACGATAGAACATGCTTAATTCAATAATTCGTTCACCGATCAGACGAAACAGTCGCGTGGACCTGCGATATAACCCAGTTATTAAGCTGATTGCGCTCGTGGAATAATTAGGTGGAATACGAGAAAAATAATCGGAGGCACCGTTGTGTATTACTGCCGCCGCTGAAGTATGTAAATACCGCTACTTTCGAATATATACAGCTCCGTAGCATAACAGTTTTCAGAGAATTACTACTTCTTGCAGAATTTGAAAGCTGTAACATTTTCAACGGAGGAAAATTATTAATGCGCTGCTACCTTATTCCGAAGTTGGAAAACGCCAAGTTTTTGGTGCAGCTTACACTTTAAAATTCAATTCTCCCGTTAAATTATAATATGTTGGCATCATTTTCCGACTTTGAACGTTCTTCAAATCTTGTAGAAAATGCTGACGAATTGTATCACCGGTTTATCAATCATGCATCGGGTTGCGTTAGAAACTTTATCTCTGATCTTGAACTTATGGCCTGCTGGCTACGTACAACACTTCATCCTCTTAATAGAAAAGTTCACGAGTGGAGAAATTCATTAGACTACTTTTCGCTTACGCTTCTCTTCCGCTTTATCATTTTCTTGTTAAAGATTTTTACATGTATCTCCCCTCTCTATCCTCTTCTTCTTCCTGTTTCTCATTATTTTTACTTTTAGTCCTTTCACTGTTTGTATTACAGGTTCCATTTGAATAAATAATAACAACGCTATTCTTAGATTTAAATAATAAAATAGACAATGTAAATAAATTTGACAATGTCATACACTGTATAGTATAAAATTTATTCAAGGATAAAGAAAAATTTAAACTATATTTTAATGGACAGCAGTTCAAAAACTGAGAAGGATAACATTAAAATTTTCTAAACATGTGAAACATTTATTTAAAATATTTAAATACAAAAATTAGGAAACTTTGTAATCTTTAGCTAGTTAGGAGGCATTAGAATGTGATTTTTATTAATTTAATTATTAAATTAACTGGGTGAAATGTAAAACAGTGGAAAAGGAAAAAAATCCAAGAATATTGTTATGTAGCTTTTAACATAAAAACACTATTAAGGGGTGAAATACATTTTTATTTAACTACTGATTACCACAATCGATGTAGAATATTTTTATTTTATTCTGGCCAAAACTCGTTCCTTATTTTTTATCTATAAAATGGTAAAAATTATAAAGAGTAAGCTCCAACCTTCATATCTGTGGTGGTTTTCACCATAAATGTTTCAACTGGTGACACTTTCGAGAAAAATGTGTCTTCAATTTTTCACCTGCTATGATAAAATGAAGCTTCAAGCTTTAAAATACGAGCAGATTTGCAATTGTACGACTCTTTTCGTACTATTCGGAAAATTCGAAATTTTGTGTGCGAATTCTTCCTGGATCCAGTGTATGTCGGAAACAATGCCTAGAAAAATTTCCGCTGGTATTGGATACAAAATTCTGACGAGTAATAAAATAAAAATGATACGAAAAATGAAGCTTGTAGGGGTATTGTATTCTGTATTCATAGCAAAAAATCGTTTAGAGATTACGAGATTTTATTTAAAATTATTTTTCCGATTTAAATTGCACCTCCTGAAGTGAATTAAAACTCTACTTGCCACCATTTATCTTTAAATGAAACACACCGGTCACTGTGAACTCAAAATATCGAAATAGCAAGGTTGAAATGTAAGTGACCTCCGTCGCGTGCATTACATCTGACAGATACTGACATTGCCATTTCCTACGTATCTTCCAGTACGTAGTTGAAAGTGGAAAACGCCCCACTACAAATATCTTCTTAACTTTTCTATTCCTGCGATACATGGTGGTGACATGTTTGCTTTTAACTGAAACCTACATATCTCTCCGTAAAAGTTTTATATCCGGCAGATACATAGCGCCTTTGTCACGTCTATGATATTGTAAAATTTAAAATTGAATATACGCTTGCCTAGTTTATTTTTCTAATTAAATTGGAGTTACTAGATACCAACGTTAGCCTGTCGTTTCTATTCTCGTCTGAAACGCTAGAGCATTAAACGGGAACACCGCAACACCTACATTATTTTTCTTAATGATCCTCGTCGCGGAATTTCATTTAATGGCTCGCGTTGACCATAAAAATTCTACCATATCCTGCATTGGGGCATGAAATTTGTTCATAAATTCTCTATCTCGAGCGCTAGGAGAAAGTCACGTCTCCATCATAAACAGCCACGTCTCAATCATAACTCTATGCTTGACTAAAAGTTAACTAACAGGTGGCAGATTGTAGCTCATGAAATCAACAAATCTCATTTATCAACAAATCCATTCTCCTAAGTCGATTTAACGTACAGCACTAATAAATAATATACTGATAAAGTAATATATTGTATAAAAAGTATCTGATAAGTTTATACCTATTAAGCCCCAAACAATGATCGCAGTACTAATACTGATATTGTCCACTGGACTTTGATTATAGAGTTTTGAGGGCGATGCCATTTTCGGTGGTGCAATATGGGGTGCCTATGAAGACGCTCGTGGGGAATGAGTAATGTGGTTCGGTCGTTTGATGCTCTATTGTTTTGTGGTTTATGGCGGTCGACGATTGGGGCTCTGGAGGCCAATGTGCTTTTCTTCTGTGAGCGTGTAGTAAAATGTCCTTCCGAGGCCCCTAGACTCGAGGAAATCTAGTTCAACTTAGAGCTGGTACCTTTACTCGGGTACTCAAGAACCTACGAGAGACCCGCGTAGTTCACAAATACCTGGGTACCTCATAGGGTAACCGAGTACCCGGGTACCCGGTATCTCAGGATACAGCGAAGTACTCGGGTACCCGGTATTTTATGAAACAGACAAGTACTCGAGAACCCGGTATCTTATGAAACAGCCAAATACTCTGGCACCCGAGTATGTGACGAGACAGCCGAATACCCAGGTACCTGGTACCTCATGAAACAGCCGAATACCTGGGTACCCGACTATCTCATGAAATAGCCGAGTAGAACAAAAGTTCCCGGGTATCTGATGAAACAGACGAATGCCTAGGTACCCGGTATCTCAGGAGACAGCAGGGTACTAGAATACCCGGTATCTCATGAAACAGCCAAATACTCGGGCACCCGAGTATGTGATAAGACAGCCGAGTACCCAGGTACTTGGTACCTCATGGAACAGCTGCGTACTCGGGTACCTGGTATATCATGAAATAGTCGAGTATGGCAAAAGTTTCTGGGTATCTCATGAAACAGCCGAGTACCTAGGTGCCCGGTATCTCAGGAGACTACCCGAATGCCTAGGCACCCGAGTGTCTCATGAGACAACCGAGTGTCTAGGTATCCGGTATCTCATGATATAACCGAGTACTGGGGCAGCTGACTATCTCATGAGATACCCGACTATCTGATGGGTTAGCCGAGTACCCACGTGTATCTTATAAGTCACAGCTCCCGTTCGGCTTAACTATATAACTATGGGTACAGACTCCGAGAAGGAAAAAGTCAAAAATGCGTATTCCAAGGAATAAATCTGGGCAGGCATGCCCGTTTTAAGAGTCTAAAAAGTATCGAGGACCACCGATGATTATCGGAAACCGCTTCGAAGATTAAAGATGAAAAGCAGGACGCTCTAGACACGTTTCCGACGGGCAGCTTTCCGTTCTTTGTCCGAAATCGGAGCTGAGTTGTGAGTCAAGGATGTGCGTCAGAGGGTGGACAACGGCCTCATGTTACTACGAAAGGGCGGAAATGTGGAGGCGGTGGAATGGAGCGAGAATCTGGTAGGACGTAGCCACCCCTTTTATCAAAGGCCTTGGCACTTTGCCACGTCGCACCGCATAATGAAGCAGCACGTTGGGCTTCGGTTATAGCGGCGCCGGGGCTTGTGTTTTGCCTTCCGTAGAATGGTTTATTGTGTCGTGAACCCGTCGCCCGCCACCCCCGCGACACCCCCGACCGTCCTGACGGAACTCCTCCACGTCCGCGATATTCGCATCGGCATTCGTTGGCGCCGGTGCTCACTAGGCACGCTGAACAAAGGAAGCACGTGTAGGAGGTAATAGGTGTTATTACGTAGTGCTGACAACGAGTGCCCGCCTCGTTCTGATTGAACGTATCGCCGGAATGTTAATGGCCGGGCGGCAATTTGCGCCCCTGCAACGGGAGCTTCTTCTCGCCCGGCCATGTCATACGTTGTATCTAACGATGACGTCATGCATGGACACTTCGCGACTAGAAAGTAGGATCACCCAACATTTTTCCTATTCCTCAAGCCCAAGAATATTTACAGTCAGGGACAAGAAGGGAAAAGGGACCGCCGAATTCAATGACCTTGACATATGTTGTGAAGGTCATCATCAGAACAAGTTTTCAGAAAACTACAGGCACACACTACAGCGAATTCTACCGTTTTATTTGATCGAACGCGTGCTTTAAGGCGCGGGAGAGGCTCTATCCCCCTTCGACCTTCTCCCAAAAAACCTAACACAGACCTAACCAAAATTCGTTTAAAACGGCGGAGTTGGCTGTAGTGAATCCTAACAGTTTGTTTAGAAATACCGTGGAACCTAAGTTCGAGCGGCAGTAATACGTATAGAGAAAAGTTTTTTGGAATGATGACCTTGACAACGTACTTTAAAATAATGGAATCGGTGAGAAGTCCCTCTATGCAAATATTTACCGATCGTAGCAAAATTATAATCAACTTCGTCTACAAGTGGATCCAAAAAGTATTTGAGCCCTAAATGTCAGAAACTAGACTCAACAAATGAAATACTTCGAAAATCTCAGAATCGAAGTTACAAACATCTAATGCCAGTGTTACTTTGAAATCAGTCACTGGCTTCCATAGCAGCTTAATAACGTAATTACACGAGGAAGGTATCTACTACGTTTGGCAACGCTAATTACTGTGGTACTAGTTCGTCGAAAGTCACAACTGAAACTGGTGTCCCCCTCTTTCAGGGTGTCTGGGACTCGGTAGAGTTCGCGTTCTTCTTCCTTGAAATTTGTGGGAACCGTGTGGTAGTGTGTCATCAGAAGAACAAGCCGGTGGTAGCAACAAAAACCGTTTTATTACAGCGCCAGAGCGCTGGAATAATTTCGTTGGAATGTGTAATTAATTTCGAAATATATAATTAAATGTATTACGTCTGGCCGTTCCCTAGCGCAGCCTTCAATTTTGAAAGTTCCAGCTAAGCGTTATTAAGACTTTAGCAAACATGTGACTTGATTTTTTAACTCTCAGATGTTAGTACACAGTCTTTTCACTTTGCTGACTGAAATGACACTAAACACGATATAAAGTGTTTACTTTATATATGTCCTAAATTCCTAGCCGATAAAAGACTCAGAACTATCACCACTGCCGCAGTGTATACTTCATGAGGGGTCAAAAAGATCGATTATATCCCGAAATGAGAATGACGTCTTAGCGGATTAAGGATTAGCATCGTATTCGTGAATTAACTATTCGACAGTAGAAAGAATCAGTCAATGCGTAATCGATTAAGCGGGTCGAGATTACCCCCAGGCTTTCACGGACGAAAGGAAAATTCAATCGAACGGCGATAAAATTCCTTCAAAGTTCGTGGCCGTCGTTATCAGCGGGGAAGTTTCGAGTCACGAAGTCCCGTTGCTCACCCCATCGCGTCGACTGGAATAATCTTGGATCGCGCGGTTTGCCATTCCCGTATACGAACGTCGCAAATAGAGGCATTCGTGCCTGTTCCGGATTACCATTTTCTGAAGCGGTTCCGGAGACGCCCGGAGATGAGGAGCTTACTGCGAAAGACGAGTCGCGCGTATCGAAGGAATCAGTCGCTACGCCATCGGATCAGTCGGTTGAACATTTCTTTTTTTGCGAGATTAACTCTCCTTACAGATTGCAGCCGTTAAATTTCTTTGGCACTACGTTATTTTCCCGTCGCCTTCCAAACATATCGTCACAATACAAACAAACCTGTTTTTGTGTGGTAGATAGGGACTGCGTAAAAGAAACTGCACAATAAAAAATATTCAGAAACTTCATAAATAGCTATAACAAATCATTTTTTACAACATATTAAAGAAAATTTTTTATGCGGTGGAGAGGGACCTCATAAAAAAGTCTCATTTGGAAAATATGTCAAAGATTTACGAAGTAGCAAGAAAGTGCTTTCCAAACAAAATAAATAATTAAATTACAGATGCATACATTAAAAAAATTTAATTTCTCATTTTAAACATGGAGAAATTTTCAAAATGCACATAATTCAATACTACTCGTAGTCCAAAACGCGCATGTTCTTGTGATGAGAACATTACAATGGTGTTATAATGCCAACACCGTTGGCATTCATATACCACATAAAAGAAAATTGCACAAAACAAATCGCATAGAAAAGGACGACACAAAAACAGGTTTGACTGTTATGTGTTTGTTCAATGTGTTCCGTCCTTAACGGACTTCTAAATAGCCTTTTCCTAACATTTGGCAACCAGATGTTAGATGCTTGTGAGCAAACTCGCTGCTCATAAAGTAACGGTTTTGCTACCAAAAAACGGCCCATTCTTCAAATGGAAATTGCC
>CM052129.1:17978680-17998631 GCA_028454255.1 Halictus ligatus
CGGGCTATCTGCCTTCGATTTCTTTCAAAAATAAACTGTCGCTAACAGGTGTTTACTCGATATACGTCCAAAACACGGGTCCGGCCACGGACATATATCGCCGAGGAGATACTATTCTTTGATCCACGCCAAATATAGAAAAGGACAACGAAGCTCGAGTGGCCTCGGTAGTGGGAATAGTTCTGGGACTTTTATGGGCTAGATATTTATAGAGATATAAAGGGACATATACAGAGTAGTAATTGTACTAGTTTCGGGTATATCTGTATTTGTATGTATATCTGTATAACGTGCTCAATATTGTCCACAACATTCAGTTCTACAAAATTATAAGAATGCAAATTTAAATGTTTAAAATGTACATCCACTTCTGACCTTGTATGACCTTATGTCGTATAAGAATGAATTTGTCTCGACACACGCTTTCATATGATATAAAAAATATATAGTAATCCATTTAGAAAATTGAAGATCACCTTGATTTTTAGAAAAATGCCGCAAACACAAAAAAATTACATACACCATTACGTTGCGTGCAAAGGGTAGTACTATTTTTTCTCTTTCATCGTTTTCAAATATTTATTATTTGGAAGAAAAACGCTGACTAGTAATAGCGCGAACAGTATTATGTAACGCATCCTGATATAGAAACAAACAGTTGCAATGTGCAATCTTTTTTCGTTTCGTAAGAGTCAGTGGCACTGTCCCCATTGTGTAGTGCAGCGCTATAAAAAACCGGGAAATCACTGGCGCTGGAATCGAATCGGAATCACTTTATCAGTTTCCATGATACGCTAAAGCCGGGCTACAGTGACTTCCGGCCGGTGGCGTTTGATACAAGCCCGTAACCGGTTAAATTTAATTTTCCCGGCATTCTAGTGTCCCCAGACGATACCTATGGCCGTTCCTAATGCCGACTATGCCGGCAAAGCTATTCAAATTTTCGCCATTTTCATGATATCGTGCACGCGCCCCTCTGAAAATCATGCTAGTTTCATTCGTAATTGTATTGTTCGATACTGCTTTGCACAACTTGTTATGAAATCCGATTGAACGTATAACCAACCCAATGTCCGTTCGAAACAAATTAAAGCAAACGAAATTGCGACGTGTATATTTTCATTTGAAAAACGTATAAAAATCAATCACGTTTCAGCTTAAAATTGTTTTAACCCATTTCGCCCTGATCACCTAGAATTTCGTGTCGGTCGCACATGCTTTATTAAACACAGCTGTCATATTGTTGCGGATGTTTGCTATGCTCGATTGTCCAGTATCGATTCAATAACTTCATACAAAAATATAAAGTGCATTTGTCCCTCGAATAATAATTACGAAGCAATAATAAAACTGAAACGCGTCAATTCTATACTATCACTTATAATATTATCTATATTATATAATATATAATATCTATATTATCACTTATAATTAGTGGATATTGTGCATTTAAGGGCTAATGGATAGGTATTACATTATTTTTAACTTATTAAAACTATTAGAGAACGAAGTGCATTTATATTTAACCCCTGCTTCTTACAATTCGTATAGAAAATTTTTATTTCACATAAAGATCTACAGTCTATTCATAATAATATTCACTTCGAAAATTAATGTGAACAGTCATTACGTTTGCTAATTATATTAAAGAAAAGTATATCAAATTTTACCCATACGTTATCTATACATATATACTTAAACAACACTCATGATTTTTGATATGCTAGTATGTTGTAATTAAACATTTTAATTCTTGGGGTTAGTAAAGTTACTTAAAGATTCAAGATATAAGCGGAACCCCGGCATGTATTTTTAAAACAATGTCCGCTTTTCCCAAAAATCATTATTTCATTCGTAGAAAATTTTTAAACATACATATCTACGTCCGGTATAAATAATTGCTATGATTTAAACGAATACAGCCTTCATTAAAATGTTCATTTTAAAAAAAGGTAGGTTCTTCAATTTTCTAAAGCAAAATGTAGTGTCATTTTAAAACAAGTTAATGAGCCATTATTAAGGTTAATTAATGTGCAAAATTATTCTGATAAAACCGAAAATAACCATAAATTCGTGTCCAAGTTTCAAAAGCTCGACGGGAACGCTTGCTTCGTGTTATTACTTACGTCTTTTCAATTTACGGAATCAATCGACCCACCCTGGGCGAATAAAGGCCGCAGTTATCGTAGCGGGTGGTACTTTGTGCGGCACTTTATGAAGCCCTGTATATTATTTCCGGCATTTCCTCTGTCGGGCAAACATTCATAAATCGCGAGGTGAGAATAATAAAAGGGCTAAGTTATTCCTCGCAGGCTTTGTTGTCCTCGCAGCGTCGTCGAGAGAAAGAGCAGGCCGTTAAATGGCTAAAAGTAATGTATCCTTATTGTGCTCTCTCGTCAGAACAAACAACATTTCATGTTAACGAGTTTGATACTCGTCTTATACCTCTGCTCGCAGACGAGAAAGGTATTTTAAACAAAACATTTCCAGTATGCTCCGTGGAAACAGGTAATTCTGTCGATTCAAACGCAAAACTTGCTCTTTGTTATTCCTCCGCAGCTTACTATTCCATTTCTCCCTTTTAAATGTATTGTTTAAATCATCAACTTATGAATAGAATTTAAATACTTTTTGATTCGCTTTTGTTTGGCATCGCCACGTTACTGCTATTTTAGATTAACACCTTTCAAAATTTTCTATTGTGTAGTATTTATAATGTCTTCTTATCTTTAATGTGGACGCGTAGAGGACACATGAAGGTCAATTCAAAGTTAAATATTTTTTATTTTGAGTCCTAGATCACTGTATGCATCTTAAAATTCCCCAACGGATGGTACATAGAAAAATACAGTGAATTCTTGACACTGTCAACAACACGGGACTTGCCAGTGTCATCTATCGTCCAGAAGCTTCACGGTAGTGGGGATAATTCCTCCACGTTTATCATCCAGGATTTGGCGATATGTATAAAAAAAGCTGTTAATATAAGAAAAACTTGCATTAAGGTCAATGAGCAAATCCTGAGAAATGACCAAGCTACCATTGGTGTTCCAAAAAGTTTTAATGCAGAATTTTTAAACAAGTGTCGTACATGAACAAGCAACGCGACGTCCACTCTCATTTCTCCACTTATAATTAGGAGAAACTCAAGTGTGTCCCAAAATGACCTGACATTTTAAATTACGCGCCATTTTCTTTTTTTTTGGTGGTCTAATCTTTGGCAACTGGAATCAGGAAGTATTGAGGTTTAGTCATGGAGAATTACACGATCGAGCAACAAATAGAAATTGTGAAAATTCACTAGAAAAATCATAACGCACTATCTCGCAAAATCATCTTCAGCGATGGGTGATGAATTTGGGGAACTAAAAATCCACAAGTGATTCAACAGCTTCCCATGCATCCATCGCGAGTCACTGCTTGGTGCGGATTTTGAGTTGCAGGGTGATTGGGCCGTACTTTTTTAAGAATGCTGCTGGAAATGCGGTTACCGTCACTGGTGTTCATTATCGTGACGTGATAATTAACTTTTTATGGAATCACTTAAACTGCATGGACTTGGAAGACATATTCTTCCAACAAGATGCCACACTGCAGGCGAAACAATGCAGTTACTGCAGACGAAGTTTCCTGGTCCTGTTATCTCGCGCCGCGGCGATGTGAATTGGCCACAAAGATCGTGCGATTTGACGCCATTGGACTTTTTTCTATGGAGTTTTCTGAAAGGAAAAGTGTATGCCAATGATCCACAAACCATTTCGTAGCTCAAGGAAGCAACTGGAACCAGCAATTATGCCAAACTGTTATCGAAAATTTCGTCAAAAGAGTGAACGTTTGCAAAAACGGTCGAGGCGGCCATTTATCAGATATTGTGTTCCACACATAACCTCCATGTTTCTATGTTATATTAAAATAAAAACATTCATACTTAAAAAAAAATACGTTTTATTAATAAATTAAAATGTCAGGTCATTTTGGGACATGCTGTATATTTTCTTGAAATCAATTAACCGTATAGTACAAGTGCGAGTTATGAATCTGCGAGAAACATACACCGGAGAATATTCCGCGGAGATCAATACTCGAGAAGGAACGTAGAGTCACGTGCCGGTGCAAATGTGTTCGCGGACAGTTTCGAATATGTGTAAACAAATAATCGAATCGGGACACACTCTGGTACGCGCGAGCCTACGAATTTCAATTTTGAATCCGGTTCAACGGATCGCGACACCTGGAAGCATAAAAACGCCCGCGCGGCTCCGGTCGTCGTTATCGTGGAAACGCGCGGGCTGAAAATATGATTCAAACGTCATTAACCGAACAATAGCCGGGGGATGAATCAGATCGAAGACAGAATTCCATGGGTGTATCAAGGCTCTTTGCAAGCTTCCACCGGCCAGATAATTACCCCAGAGACGTTCACGAAGGGACAGACACAGGGCGTTTACGATAATGCACAATGTAATTCTCATAGCCGTACTGGCGGACCATTTGCCGGCTATCCGTGGTACGTGATCGCACAGGAGATGGTATTATTGCTTCCCGCAGGACCTTCGTGGAAATGGGTCAGGAACGCCTGGTGGCTTGTGCACGAACGCGATAACAGCCACTTAGGCATTGTTTCCGGTTAGAATCGGTACCACCTTTCCAATCATTCTGATCACTTCGCGGTCGACACTGACACCGTGTCTAAGAGATGTGTCGCGTCGGCTCGCTGCATGGGGAATGTGAAGGCAAAACCAAGAATGTTTGAGGACCAATCATGTGTAGGGCGAGGCACCTAAAACAGGCCACCTGAACAACTCGGTTACTGTTGGTGATAGAAAAAAATGTGATATTAAACGTAGAGGACGTTTGTAGGTCAACTCGGTTTTTGAAATTAGAATGATATACTCTTCTGTGTACCATCTAATAGAGAGGTTCAAGATGACATTTGTGCATAAAAAGAAATAAAAGTTTCATAAATAAGGTTATCATATGCGTCCTCTTAAATAAGGTTCATATCTATTCCTTTTCTAAACTAATGTTTCATCAATTTGTCGCACATGAAAATTTTCTGGGTAATAGTTGAATAAAACAATATTAGCCTTGAATTTTTAGAGAGATGTCACTCAAATTATTTTCAACAATTACTTCACGAGTGATCTGTAATTTTTGGAAAAGTGCACGAAAGTTAACTTGTACTCATGTCTTTTGATTTATTCAATATTTTACATTGTTGTCGAGAATAAAACGTATAATTAATAGCTATACGTATTTGAACACTTTCCGATTCTCGAGAAATTGTCAATACAGTGAATTCTCGTTACTAGTCAGTTGCACCTTTCTGGTGACCGACTCTTAGACGAAATCTGAGGTTGTCGCCGAGCGTCGTATTTGAAAAAAAAATAAATAATAAATAAAATAAATAAAATCCGTCTACAAGTCATAAAAGCCTACGACTACTAAGCGATAGCGACAAGAAGACTGAGAAAATGTCATTCACCGATACAATGTTTATTGAATCAATTACTTCAACAATCGACTAGAATTATCATACGAATGTAGTATAGTAAAACGCTTACGACTTTAACAGTGTATTCTCTATATATGTCTCCAAGATCTGGTTGATAAATGTTGTGGAATATCCCTACTACCGCGGGATATACCCCGTTAGGGACCATGAAGCTCGAGAGGCCTCGAACGCCGAGGAGTGCAAAAATAACATGGCTCGGGTTGTCTCCTGGACGATACACGACGATGACAAGACCCGTGTTGTTGACAAAAATCGAGAATTCACTGTACGTCGAAAGCCGTCTTGATCCATCGTCTTATATCGAAAGAAAACTGTATTGGCTATGGCGTCCGGAGCCGTTACCAATTTCTTACTGTCCAATAAAGTTAAATTGGTGTATCGTAATAAAACTACACAGTGCGCTTTCGAAATCAAACACGTGTGACCAAAGAATTCTCAGCAAATGAAACGACGAAAAACTGGGCGGAACCGTTTTAATCTGTGAATAGGAGCAGCAGTAACAGTGATCTTATTGGTTCTGTTGTATTGGCCTCTTTCACGACCGTGTCTAAACCGGGGCTCACGGCGAAACTCGCGATCGATCGTTCTTTGTTCCTTCTAGAGAGATCCCCGAGGATTCTCGGTTTGCCGGGATTCAGTTTCTTTGTTGCTCGCGGTACCTCTCGTAATATCGTAGAAAAATAAAGTATCGACATCTTTCTTGATATAATCTCCCGTGCTTTTCAAAGGAGGAGAGTTTTCCACTTTTATTCCCATCAGCGTACACTTACCGACTTCTGCGAAACTTAAAACGAATCTAACCTCATCCGATAGGAAAGCGATCAGAACGCGTTTAAAGTGTTTCATATCGCTGGATATTTCATGCTCTCCGTATGCGAGACACCTTCGAGGCTCAATCAATTATATTTTTGACAATAATTCAAATTTTAAAGGACTCACAAAGATTATTTTACCGTAGTGGCTAAATGAGAAGTAGACAGTGCTTGAAAACTGTTACAGTGTCTATTCGATAATTGTCCAAATCACAGGTCTGGCCAGGCACAATTATATGCTAGAAGACACTATTCTTCGCTCTACTACCGCACGTAGAAAAGGACAGCGAGGCTCAAAAGACCTCAGAGTATTGGTGTGAGACCACTACTAATCCAATAACAAAACTTCTTTATTTTTCATTATTTTTTTATTGGAATTTCACTAACATATTCATGACAGTTTTCTAATCAAAATGATATCAAATACGATATAATTTCAACGATATTTACTTCGGTATACTCCCTGGTAGCGAGGATAGTTCTGGGACAATAATTATAGGCTAAATACTTGGGACATTTATCGAGTAGGGACTGTATATCGATTTCGGATTTTAAAACAGTTATGAAACCTTATTCCGAGTAAATGTCATGACGACACAAAATTAGAAAATATTCTTTGTATCTATTTTTATCAAAACTTTCATAGAACATTCAAACATTTATTTTCAGAGCCCTGGAGCGGATACAGTTTTGTCTCGAGAAACAGCATTAACTTCAAACTTTTAATCTTCACGTAAAGATCCAATATCTATTTATAAAAACTCTTTTAAGAAACTCTTTCTAAAAAAAAGCTTTTTTTAGGTTAATAAACGATTCAACGATTTCTATTGTTTCTTCTCTTTGACAGTGATTTTGTAAATGCAACAATCATTAAAATTTACATATTTCCAACCGTTGCATAAAATTTCAACAATTAGGTGTAGCATCCCGTAAGCGTGCGCATGCCTCCGCTCGCAATCTCTGCAGTACGCACTATAGGAATTTGCATTTCGAATTTCGAATACCGATGCGCAGCGTATTTTGGTCGGTAATAAGATAAGCCGGTGAATGGACCGATTAAATTTCGCCATTCGTTGCATTTCACGAAGTTTACAAGGGATCCGTTGCGTCGGTGTCCCGGCTCCAGCGGTCTTTTGTTTGCGTATCCACTGATAGATTTTCCGAATTTGGCGCCCGCGCTCGCAACGGAAGACCCGTGCTTCCAGTGCGGGCGAAATAAATTCTAACGCACCATTCATCGATCCAACCCACCGAAAAAACGGGTATTCGATTCCTTTCACAATCAGAGGTGTCCCGGGCCGGCAAATTTTACGCGTGCTCGTTGTTCAAGCGTTGAAATACGCCGACGAATATACTGTGTAGACGCGTAAATTTTTGCAGGCATCTGCAAACAATACTGCAGGAATGGGCAATGGAAATACTGCCGGAACGAAAAACAAAACATTCAGAATAATTAATGCAGTTATCTTCGTCTTGAGGGTCAAGGTCAGCTGAAGGTACTTTGTTACAGACAAGCAGTGCGCGCATCACGTCACGTGACCGGCCGTAACTGAAGCGTGGGGATGCTCGGTGCCGAAAAATGGGGGACTAACGCGGTGGAAGGGGAAGTTATAATGGGGACACTGCTTCAGATATCCCAGCGCCAACGCAGGACCCGTTAGATAGCCTTACCGACGAGGATAGGTGCCAGATGAGGGGAGATAGTTCCCTCTCTCTGCCAGTATCGGGTTAGTCACGTGACATACCGGTGAAAGCGTGGGGGAATAGTGCGGTAGGAGGGAAGTTAGAGTAGGGGCATTGCTTCCGGTATTCCAGCGTCAAAGCAGGGCGCTAAATATGCTTACTGACGAGCATAGTCGCCAGATGAGGGAAGGTACTACGAATTGAGAGGACAAACTTACCCTCTCTCTCTCTCTCCCTCCCTCTCTCCCTCTCTCTCTCTCTCTCTCTATCTATCTATCTATCTATCTATCTATCTATCTATCTATCTATCTCTATCTTAGTCACGTGACATTGTGACACATGTGCGACAGAGACAGAACGCGTCACGTGACCGCTTCGTGGCGAAAGCGTGGGGCAAAACGCGGTAGAAGTCCTCTAGCGGACCTAGGACGAAACTATCTCTTCCTTTGTCCTTCTCTTTCACACAACTACCGCCGCAGCCAAAGGCTTTCGCCAGCAAGCACCGAGCTCTATATCATTGCCACCATGATAGTTATTAGGTATAATCGAAAATCCTGTTAATTCAACGGAAGAGGAAAAGTAGTTGCCCACGAGCGTTCGGACATGGGTACAAGCAAATAAATTATTTCCATGCGAGAATATATAGGAACGGTGCGCCGTTATCCGTTAAGTGCACTTCCTTGTTCTCCTCTTTCTTATCCGCACGTATAAACTCGAAGTATCCTTTCCATTCGCGTAACCGCTAGGTACACTGATAATTTATACCTATATTTTGCCCGCGTCAAAAGGGAGAAGGGATCGACGCCGCGCGTATCCTGTTTACGAAAATGTTGCTTTTATGAACAGCATCGCGCGTCGCCATTGAACACGCTGTATTAACGGTAGGGTCGATAAAACACAGACCCACGGAGTTGACAATAGAGTCTCGCCGCGCGTAAGATCGATCGCTGCGTTTCCGCAGATTGTCCCCACTGTAATCGAACGAAATCGAATTTCCCGCGCGAGAAAATGGATGCTCGATGTTTATTTCATGAAACGCTCGCGATCGCGAATCGGGGGGTGGGAGGCGGTGGAAAACGCACACGGCATCGTCTGGGAAAGATTCCGCGGTTTGCATAAAAAGCGTCGTCGGTGATATTTGACGGTGAATATTAGTGAGCTGAATTCCGAACGATATACGTGCAAGAAATCTTGACGGGTGCGCCGGTCGAGGCGGCACGGCTCGGCAATTCGAATACTAAATCGCAGCGCGTTTACTTCCGAACGTGTAAAGGAGCTTCGTGCATGTTACGATAAATCGTCTGACGAGTTGTACAACTACGTCCGATACGACTGTTTGAATGATAATCGCAACGTGAGCGCGACTTGTCCCACGACGTTGCCGTATCTGACCACGGCACGGCGCTGTCATAAAATCCGTCGTAGTGCCAGTTATACGTACGACAAACGGGAACGAGTATGGTCGGTCGACGATCAATTTGGACAATTTGCTCTGCGATGTCGGATCCGTCGTAATAACGTTTAGGGATTACGCTAAGGATCTATAAGGAAGCCAAATATCTGGTAAGGGACTATTCATACTTACCGGGACCGGATGACTCTGCCACCGGACTCTAGGCCTAATCCCATGTTAACCGAAAATCGGATGCCTCCGTGCCAGCCGTTGGACTAATCCCACCGGCCGCTGTTGTCCGGCGAGCGACTAATCATTAGCAGATGGCTTTTCGAGAGCGCGTTGATAGTTCCCTGCTGTGCGTGGCACAAAAAAAAAAAGGTTTTTCGGGGCTCTACAGTTCCTTAGGTAAACTATCGGTATCTCTCCTCTACAACATTATGGAGATAGGAATCGTTCCTACCTCTTCGAGAAACAGCACCACACATCCTTATATATTAACGCAAATTATACATATATTGTGAAAACGAGAATAGTTGTTTTTTTTTTTAAGGAAGTATCCACATTAGGGAGGGACTATGTCTTGAATTTTGATGACATTGAAATATGTTGTGGTCCAAGTGAAAGTGGAAGAAATCCGAAACAATACTCCCAAAAGTGTTCGATATCGCGTGGAATGACTCAATTATATAATAATTTGTAGAATAAGAAGAATTAATTCCACATAAATTGCATCGTTTTGTCTTACGACACGACAAAATGTATATGGGAACTTCTAAATGCTTGTCCAGAATGACCTAAAAATGATTAGATGCAAGGTTCCCTGCAGGAACGTGATGGCGTATCTATATCTTGTCCAATGAGACGAGACAGTAGACGTAAACATAGCCACTCGAGTACGACAGAATTGAAGTTAACCTTACAAGATAATTAGCAAGGGACGCACGCTGGGTGCTTCACTGTCTTGATCTCGTTGGACAGAGCATAGGTACGAATGCGCAGCTGATTGGACCAGAGTGCACGGGACAGGCCTCGTTTCACACGTATTTTCGGCTACAGTCGAAATATTGGCTACAGCAATCACACATACTATGTAGCGTGTGACGTCGAAGCCAAAACACTGGGACTACGGGCGCGGGTGAGATGGGCATAGGCAGACCTAACGATAGACTTCCCAAACATGGTGGCACTGTAAAAAGGCGAAATTAAAATGGTTTTTTTAAAACTTGTTCTCCGGAGTTTTTACTTATAATCATTTATAATATATAGAGTATTTTTGTTCTGAGTTTTATTGTTCCTTATAGCTTGAACTATTACTTCTTAACATTACAACTCAGATGCACAATTTTCCTTCCATCCTGGAAAGGCACCACAGTTATTTAAGATGGAAGTGGGATAAAATAATTTGTCGTTATGAAACCCTGTTTTATTAAACTGTATACGTGCTCATCCGTAATCACGAAAGCAATTTGACATTAAAATTTCATTATTCTGGTCATCAAGGTACAATTGTAGATAACAAAAATATTATACTCCAAAGCGTAGAGATTTAACACAATATGAAGAAATAAGTATTAGAATTCAACGAATTTGAATGAAGGAAGACAGAACTAAACACATAATTTAACAATGCTAATATTTATTTGTGAAGCTGAATTTTATTGTTCCTTATAGTTTGAACCATTAACATTACAACTAAGATGAACAATGTTCTTTTCCCTACTTCGAAAATGGATTCTGTGTGGATCACCCGGCGGCCGGTGAGCATCGGTCGAGATCGGATAACCTACACCGAATTGTCATCTGATGCCCAGTTCTCAGCGGATTCACTGACATCCCCGGGGATAGAGGGGAGTAAACTGTTCTGGTGTTAGGTAGAAAACCACCGCTGTGCGCGGCTCTTAGCTTTTGTTACGAGCATCTCGAGCGCCTCTCAAGTGGCCTTGCTAGGGTTCCGGAAAATATGAATTAGGAAAACGCGGTAGTATTCATACTAACGTTCGCCTCCGGCAAATATGAATAGACCCTAAAGGGGATATCGTGGTTTCCGAGGCCGTTCCTGCACAAATATTGAGGAATTTTTTCGGAAAAACTATCGAACCTATTGTATTGGGATATGTATAATTTTTGGCAAGTAAAAATAATCAAAATTACATGATTTACACCATGTGTCCTACGAACTCTGTTCACTTGAATATTTCTTGGTTATTTCAAACAATACAAGAAAATGTTACGTACAGAAGTTGTAGGGTTTATGAAAGTACATAATATAGTATAAATGATATTCTTGCAAGTGGAGGCGTAGAGAAGATATATAGGTCACCTTCGTTTTTTCAAATGGAATGTCCAATTTTTTATGCTCGATTTCGATAGATTAACGTATTCTGGGTATAAAATTATTGAAGTGTATTTGTCCTGAAACTTACCGTTGCTGAGATATTTGACTATTTTTATTTGGCTGTCAAATGTAAACATTGGTAGGCTTTCGACGTCTTTCAGTGTCAGTCACTTTCTCAGTTAGTGAACATAGGATAATCAATATGAAATTTTCATTCGAAGAACAATTAGGGATGATTCTAATTTATGGAGAAAGTAAGAGAAACGCAAATTGTGGTTCAAAATTTGTACGAAAAAAGATATCCAAACCGCATATGCCCTTCATACAAGATTTTTGAAAGATTGTGTAAAAAATTAAAAGAAACTGGAAGTCTCGCTGTTCGTAAGATAAAGCGTGAAAAGTCTGTATGTATTGATGAAAGTAAAGAAATTAATGTTGTTTCAATGGTAAATTATAATCCTCATATCAGTGTACATCAGATTCAGCGCGAATCTAAAGTAAGCAAAAATAGTGCATCACGAATCCTCACTCGTCACAAATATCATCCATACCACACTAGCCTTCATAAGAAATGACATGACATGGATTATGTAAATCGTGTTAGATTTTGTGAATGGGTTCAAGAGCAGCTACAAATCAATCCACTTTTTTTCTTTAATACTATTCACTGATGAGGCTACTTTTACCAGCACTGGATATAATAAAATCTTATAACACGCATTATGAGACCGTACAAAATCCTCACTAGCTACGAGAAATTGATCATCAAAGACACTGGTCCATTAATGTGTGGTGTGGAATCATAGGGCAACAAATAATTGGGCCTTATTTCATTGACGGCACTTTTACTGGTCAAAAATATGATACGTTCTTAAGAAATACATTGCCAAATTTATTATAAAACGTGCCATTAAGCGTTTGTCAGACAATGTGGTATCAGCACCATGGATGTCCAACACACTACGCTCGAAGTGTGAGAAGTACACTTAATGAAATATTCCCAAATCGATGGATAGAACTTGGTGGCACCATTTGCTGGCCAGCACGAAGTCCAGGTTTTACGAGCTCCAGATTTTTTCTTGTGGGGAATATTGAAAAATATTGTGTATCGGGATGCACGAACAGCTCTGGAATATGTGCAACGAATTATGGCAGCATGAGCTGCACTATTGCGTCTATACGCTCCAAAAATAAGATGTGTAACAGACGCAACTGTCCAAAGACTGTAACGTTGCATCGCTGCAGATGACCGATATTTTGAACATCCTTCATGAAAACAATTCAAATATCTCAGCAACGGTAAGTTTCAAGACAAATACACTTTAGCACTTTTATACTCAAAATGCGCCAATCTATCGAAATCGAGCATAAAAAATTGGACATTCCATTTAAAAAAACAGAGGTGACATCTATATATTCTCTACACCTCCACTTGCAAGAATATCATTTATACCATATTATGTACTTTCTTAAACTCTACAATTTCTGTGTGTAATATTTTCTCGTCTTGTTTGAAATAATCAAGATATTCAAGTGGACAGAGTTCGCGGGACACACTGTATATCTCCTAAAGTATACGTTTATTTAAAAAATGAAGCATATGTAAGTAAAAAATTTTCATACACGTCAAACGCCTATATTGATTGGAGAGATGCGCGCATATATTTGCGTGTATATTGACATTGCCCATTTTTAGATTAACTTTGCCATACACGGCATATAGGATTGCATAATGCTATTTAATAATTCGAAGTGATTCGAAGGAAGGTATACCTCGAAATTATCCCGCGACAACAGTAATTGTTACCACATCGAAGAAAAGTAAATTCGTCGAAGGGTAAAAGCGGCGGGGCCGTTTTCGCTCGGCGAAGCGCGAAAAGCCGGGCTCGCGTCGTCTTCCCGCGATTACTGTCACTCACTTTTACCACGCAATCAGGGACGGTTTTACTGCGCGCGTATCACAGCCGTACAACCGCAGAAAACCATCGAGGCTGAGAGGTTCTGTCAAGTGTTCGACAAATACGTGACGTGTTTGCCGTCGTCTCACGGTAAAATTTGAGTACTCGTTCCCTGTTGTCTATGTCGCCGGGCTGACGTAAATCTTCCCCGGCCCGGTCCCTTTGCCCGTAATACGACAACTTATGAAAAGTCTTCGCGCTCAGATTATCTGTAATCTCTTTCGCCGTTATCCGACCGAGTGAAACGCGCCTCGACAGAACCGAGCCGAATCGATCGACGACAAAACTTTTCGCCATTCTTATACTTTGCTTGATCGATTCGAAATTAATGTTACGGTGCAGCGACGAGCCTCCCCCCCCCTCCCCAACTCTGCGGCTGAAAATATTGGATGCATGAAGTGGATTCTTCGACGCTGATGAATAAATCATTGTACACTTTAGGTATCTAGGAAACACCGCGGAATGGGTAGAAGACTCCTCGGTGACGTTTATTGATTTTAATTAGTAACAAAAACTACTTTCTTCGATCAGACGGGTAGACACATACAGCGTAAGTCACCTAACGTTTGCGACTGTATTATCTTATTTGTTTTTAATGATACATCAGGTCAAATATCTTGGGGACAAAGTTAAATGGTTCAATGGAGCTCATACGGTGTCATAAAAAATTTTTTGTAATTTTTTATTAAAGATCTCAAGGTCACGAGGTCAAGACAAGATCACATTTTCATAGGCGAGATCACTCTTTTAAACACCTACTACTTTCATTAGGAATTCAGTGACTATAGCTACATATACATATAGGTCACAGACAGAGGAAACGTACACGATTTAAAATATGAGAGCAGAATCTGATCCAGGCTTTACCCAGACCACCCTCTTTAAAGACCTACGATAATAGTTCCTTTCGCTAGGAATTCAATTACTATAGTTACTCAAGGTCATTCAGGGTCACTGGCATAGGAAACGTATAAGATTCCAATTTTGTCAAGGAAAATTGGAAAACAGTTCCAATTCGAATAATATCGACACATTATTGAACGATTTGTTACGAAAAAAGTGCACAGGATTATTATAAAATTTTCTTCTTACGTTAACTTTTACGACGCCAGGGGTTGGCGGAACGTACTCTTGGAAGGGATGAGATATAGCAATTTTTGGGGTGAACGAAGGGCGTACTGTCGTGTGTTGCCCGTAATATACAGTTGACAACGTATACGAGCGCACCCTTCAACACAGCACAGAGGAAATTCTGTCTCATGCATTATTTAAACACGCGGAGTCTCGTTTCGTGCGTGTGGTACGACCGGGAAAGGTTGATTTTTCGTGTCTCTGTGTTCTTTTGTTCCCAGTCGCGAATATGTGCGCCGTCGTTGATATACGCACGCGTGGACTACTAATGCACCTGTAGATTCTTCATCCCCAGGACTCGCAAAGAAGTTGAATCCACGAAAGAAGAATACCTAGTCGGAACTGTTCGACTCGATTGAACTGCGGAAACCATTACAGCACCGGATCAAACTTTTTACTCGTTTCCTTCGTGTATTCGCAAAGAAAAGATTGAACATAGAACGAACGAACAAAAGTCTGCTCTTAATAATTGGACACTTCTTGAATGAATCAGATTATGAATCTGTACGCAGTTATAGTTCATTAATATTTTTGGGAACAAATTAAATTGAAAATTCAGTTGAAGTCGGTTTATTTGTTCTGAAATTCTACTTGAAAATAATCTATAAAAATAGGATCTTCATTTTAATGTGTTTACAAATAAAAATAACCTTGAGAAAAAATCGACAATTGTGTATTTGTTGAGTGGAAAATCTGGATGAAAGAATAACAGATCTATTATTTTATTTTCATTCATATTCGTTCTTCAAAGTTTATAAAATGTTTAATTCGAAAAGATATCCGTAGACTGCGGATCTTTTTGCAAAATAAAAACTTTGTACGTGAATTGCAACTGAGGTGAAATAAATATTTAATTTCCTGTTTAATATGTTTAATAGGTCGAAAATAATATAATAATATATTTAAATTCTTTGAATGCTTTTACTAAATGCATAAAATCCGCAGTCTACTTATTAGGCAAGTAAATTGTTACTCATTGGTACAGCGGGTATACTACACGTTAATTGAAACATTGGATCGAGCACCAAAACTAGTTCGCACTTCTTACACAACAAAACGTCGGAGAAGTCGATCGAAACTTCCTGCTGCTGGGTCGCCAGTTTTGCGTTCGAAATGGCTGCCTGATTACTCATTTTCATAATTTCCATTTGCATTTATACCCCCTTATTATTCCCGGCTCAAAGTTCTGACCTCGTAATGAAATTGTTCTGTTCGCCAGCTTGACAACACACGGTTATTCTACCGTAAACCAATGTGAACACCAGATGACATTCCGCGGAAACTTTTACGGTTAATATTTAGTGACGACAGGGTTGAGCCCGTGACAATATGACAGTAAAAATATTAACAGCTGTAGGAAGCGTATCTTTCGCTGCAGCGTGCTTTCATTTCGTTCATTCTTCTCGAGGCACTTCAACTTCTTCCTCGGTCCCTGAATTCCACCCTCAATTTTAAACGCTTTTTCTTTTTTTCTTGTCCTTTTGTTCCACAATTGCAATTATTTCTTTGTAATATTTTGGTTAAACGTCCTTATCTTCCGTGCCCCCTATTCTTCCAACCCCTGCTTTCTTCCCCTTCCGACTTTCCCTTTGTTTGCCTCTGATCTTTATTTCTCTTGCCGTGACTTCTATTCACTCCAGTCAGAATGAACTACCCAATATGACCTTGTCCAGAACCATTTAAAAGTAACGAACTCGAAAGAAAAAATTTTAAATTATCGTAACAATAGTTAAATCACATATAAGTGTCATGATTGAATTTGATGCACACGAACAAATTCTTTATAGTCACGAGAATACACAACACCGTTTAATTTTTCTTAATTGAGGCATATTTTTCAGACACAAATATTCGAGAAAAAAGGGCCATTTAATTTTTTCTAAATTTTCGATTTTCAAATGTTTAAGAACGTCTCCACCTATATCCCCCCTTCTAATAATCCAGAGTAGAAAGAAGGGACCTCTAAAAAAATCCTTAGTATTCTGTCGATTGCAAATTCTTAAATGGTAATTGATACCATTGTACATGTCATAAGACAAACGGAATTTAGTAAAAGTAATTCAAATCAAGTACAGTGATTTCTCTATATATGTCGTCACGCCCTGGATGATAAATGTCGCGGAATTACCCCTACTATCGCGGGACATACCCCGTGAGGGGCCACGAAGCTCGAGAGGCCTCGGGCGCCGAGGAGTGTAAACATAACACGGCTCGGGTATGTGTCCTGGACGATACATGACGTTGGCAAGACCCGTCTTGTTGACATATATCGAGAATTCAATGTATTGTGTTGAGTGATTCGTTGACATTCCCCAATAGAATTAGGACTTTGTTTCAAAAAGACCTTCATCTATTGTCGCGTGTGGGTCCGGTGATAGCCAACATTTTAGGCGCGACGGGTTATAAAAAGTCGCGAATATGGCAAACAGATCGACACCTTACGGATTGCTGATACGGCCGATCATTCAATTACATGCGGCATGGCACGTGGACAGCGATACCGGTGTTCTAGATCTGGCCACGGAGTGAGGAAGAATGAATCTTCTGGTAAGAGGACTGCCATCAGCGTTGCCGGATGGGGAAAACTGTAGGAAAAATAGTGGGGGAAATGCTATATAATCACAACCCGAGTGACGACACCAAGCTATAGTCTAGTCTACTCGTATACTGGCGTCGCATTTCGTGCTGAGGGTGAGGACCCTATCACGATCCTAGGGTACGGATCGTGATGTCACTGGTTAACCCCTCGTTACCTGGTACGTTGGTGATACAGTTTTCGGAACGTGACCTTATCTACTGCCTTGAAGGGAATTTTTGCCAGCACTTGCCTCAAAAGCGTCGCAAAGACGACTAGTCAGAATGTTTTAACCACACAAGGGGATATTAATAAAAAGTTTCGAACATATTTATACAAGTGCGTTTCTTTCTAAGGTCGTACACACAATCAGCAACCCGTTATTTGTCACAATTGAACCAAGACAACCCGAAACCTCGCGTGAGGAATCGCCAACAGCTATTGCACGCTTTGAACCTCGGCCGGCGATAGAGTTCGACCCGGCCAGGCGTGGGTCTTCAAAGCGACCGTGTTCCCGATTCAGTGAAACGAAACCCAAATCGATACAAAAGTAGAAAAGTGTCGCAAGTGGCGGACTAGGAGCTCTTCATCGTTCTGTCATCGGTCGGCTCTCCTCGGCGAGGCACGCGACAAAGTCAAAAAGGGGAAGACGAGCTTTTTCAGCTCTCTTCTCGCGTGTTTCTTCTCGGACCGGTGCGGTGCGGTGCGACGGAACCGCGTTTCGTTCAACCTTTCATTGCGAGCACCGCCTCAGCGCGTCCCTGTTTACGTTTTTTTTTTATCACAAGCCACACATTCAACGGCGGCCACGTCCTCATTTACTTTGGAAATAAAGACGTTACTGAGAACAGTACAGCTAAAGGAAGTGTGGGGGAGTTTTTTTTTTTGGAGCACCCTATAAAACGATTTTCTCTCCTCGTGAGCGTACACAGAGAGACCCGTACCACCCCCAACCGGCCTCGTCTCGCCCCCTGCAATCTTTCTTCCACCCTTCCAGCCGCTTCCTCCTTTTTCTTCATCTATGAACGTATCCCGACGGCTTCTACATGGGTCTCCCCTGTTCGACCGAGCATTGAGCAAATTACTTTCTGAGTGGCTTCCCCGACTCGTTGCTCACCACCATTCTTCTTCCCTCGTTTCCCCTTTTCTCTTTTCCCTGCATTCCCACCCCTTGGACCCTCCCACCCACAATCCCGATGCTACCCCTTGCCAGTGACGCTTCTTTCAGGAATCTTCAGATACATATCGACCGTTATTAATCTTGACAATCCGTGGAGGAATCTTCTCAAGTTTTCATCAAGCATTTATTAAATGGCCGCTCTTAATAACGTCGGATACCGGTCGACCCGGAATATCGGAAATGTATTTACTCCTATCGATGTGGCGGGGCTCGAGCGCACCGATGCCTTTATCAGTTTTAAGTGCGTGTTTCACTGGCAATGTTCCGTCCTAAGACGGAATAAATTCTAGCAATTAAAGTAGCGGTTCGGGCCAAGATTTACAATGTTACGCACCTGCCGAGCGTTCTGTTCGGCTTGCTACCGATTTAATTATTAGGGCGGATGAACGGGCGGTTACCGGTCGGCACATACAAGCATAATCTTCCCTACAATAATAAGGTTATGAACAAATCTGGAGTGGAATAAAAAAATTTTTTTCGTATTCTATGACGTAAATCGGCTACCCCCACTGCCGCGACAAGTCAAGTCACACTAGTGCGAGAGGGGAATACGAGCTTGTTGTAAAGCAGTGTTGGTCACAGCTGGGGCCTCTCAAACGCTTGCTTCCCCCACCAATCCTTCTTTCGTGCGGCACGCACCTTCAGTCGCCTTCGCTGGTGTCTCGTGTCGTCGTTGCCCCACCCTTCGTTGCGAAGCGCGTCCTATCTCCATGGTAACGACGCCAACTATAAGGGGACAGTGAGCGATAAGGTGGGGTCGATTTTGAGGCAAATTTCAATTGAGGCAAATGTGCCTAACACTACCGTAAGGCAAGTGAGGCGAGTTCGTATTCCCCTCTCGCTGTCGATAGTGGGGGTAGCTGATTCTATGTCATCGACTCTCGGAGCACCAATTGCCCAGTTGTGGTTTATACTGATCGAATAACAGAAGGCGTATCATAGCATGCATAATACGAAAAGTGAAATAATGTTTAAAACAATTTAAAATAAATATGAAAGTATATCCTGTATCAAAACGAAATGTCACTATTATAACTAATGGTTAGAATTCTGTGTGGATATATATAATTTTTTTATCTATAAATTTGAATGGTTTTATTATGTAAGTTCCCTTATACTCACGAATTAGAAATAATTCTACACCTACACTAACGAGCAAAACTGAGTCTACACTATTTGAAGCAACATAACTTTTTAAAAATTAGATCAAATGACTTGAATGTTATTGAGAAGTTAGAAGGATTAGTTTATTAAACGAGGTGTAAAAAATTTTTGAAAAAAATTTGAATTGTCCGGAATCGCAAAAGAAATGGTAAAAATTGGTTTTTTCAGCTTTTTTGTCTGAGCCTGTATTGAAAATTTAAAG
>CM052129.1:18598731-18754153 GCA_028454255.1 Halictus ligatus
TTTAAATTATTTATTTAGCGAGGGCGAGATCGTTCAGCGAAGTTTCCTTGATCACAGCGTCTATTATTACTACGTAAATTCTTGAGCGCGAGGGTTGCACCTCCGGTTTATTATTTCCCCACGTTCTCTGAAGTTACCGCGCTGAGCCAGACCATAGTCGTCCAACTGTACCTAACCTACACGACTCACGCCGAGCTTCTGCACGCTTACGAGGTGGCTGCCAAGAAACCTGACCTTTGAGTGCTCAGTTCGATGGTTGTTACACTGTTAGATGTGCATGAGCCTGTCGGTATGATCGTCCGATAATAGAACTGGTTAAATGTACACGAATGCGGTCCCAAACTTTTTGATCTGTCGCTCGATTCAATGTACGATGTATTCAGATACTTTCCCAACCCAAGTTTCTTCGTTTTCCCCCGTTTCGTAAGAAAAACAGAGAATCGAAAACGACGCCATAAATGAACGCGCGGGAAAACAGTGCCGGTTGATCGGCCAATCCCACACGGATCACGACGGAAAATGTTTCTCCGGTGTTCGGTGTTGTTTGCGTGGATACTATTTAATTGCTATGATTCTTTCATGCCACGCTGAACCGAAGGTAAACATCATTCGAACCGAATGGCTCGCCTGTTGTCCATTAATCGGGGATACGAACGCAAAGCTGCTGATTGAACGATTCCAATAACGTTTAGGAGAAACACTCGAGAAAAATGCAATTCTAAAGAAAATATCGAGGTAGAAGCCTCGGAGGAAAATGATGCACACCGTAATGTAAATTTGAAATCAGAAATCCACTAATTTTCCCAAAGTAATATCCCTGTTCCAGAAAATGGAGAATCGATTACAATATTCTCTCCATAATTGTCGCCGGGTCTGCCAAGTCACAGTTATAGAAGAGGTACTATTCTTTTCTTTTCGCGCCCGAAATCGCTTATCACATCAGTAATTATAATCGTGATTATGTATATCGTGTTGGATGGTTATTTTAGTCGAGGAAAAGTTTTTCAAAAAAAAAAAATAATAAATTAGAAAAGTTGCAATCGTTTGCTTCGTTTTCATTAGTGTGAGTCCCACCGATACACCGGGCCGGTTCCAAGAGAGATCGCACCAATGCCGGGATAAAATTTTAACAGTTTCGGTAGAGATCTTTACGACAGTTACGGAGAGAATATTGTGACGCGTCTGTGCGTTGCATACACGACTTTAAAAATTCCTCCCTTGAATCCCCGGGGCGTCTTGTAGGAGCCACTGTAGGACGGGCCGGTGGATTGTCTACGCGAGCATGTGTTTACGCTGGATCGACACATGCAGTTCCACTAAAAGTTTCAACGGTCCACGGTAGGTGCGGCCTAGTTTCGAAACTCGTAACCCTCATCCCCGACCGATCATTCGGACGGTTCCCGGGTGAATCGAGCCGCCGGAATGGATCGTAACGTGTTTTAACTTGGGGACGCTTCTTAAGCATGCCTCCGCCCTGTAATCCTCACGAGCACTGACGGTTATGTGCGTCAGCCTAGTGATTTTATTGCTCTTTCAGTGGATCCCGTTCGAACGTTGCTGTCTCGAACGACTTCCAGCTTATAACTAATGCTTCGAATGGTTTCAATCGTTCGAATGCGGATAAATGCCAATCTTCCAATATTTCTAGAACCTTTTGCACTCGAGTGTCCCCTATGGCAAAGAACACTATTGATTCGATGATAAAGTCGCAAAATTTTTTTTACGTATAATATTCTCTCCGTAACTGTCATACTTTCGGGTCTGGCGCCACACAGTTCTAGAAGAGGTACTAAATTGTTTGCTGTGTGCCGAACGTAGAGGTCCGAGCGCCAAGCAAACATCAAAGGGCTTGTGCTAGCTCAGCCGTTTAAATCGAAAATCCTTATTTGTGGCTTCCCGTCAACGAAACTTTTACCGTCGTATTCGTCTCGTTTTTTCTGATAAAACGACACCAAACACGATGCAATTACGAGTATAATTGTGCAACAAGCGACTAAAGTTTCGGGTTTGATATTTACGGTAGAGATGCACGAAATCTTAGCTTCACCTGTTACACAATTAATTATAATCGTAATTCTAGTGTGTTTGGTGTCATTTTAATCAGAAAAAAGAGACGATTACGATGGTAAAAGTTTCGTAAAATAAAATGAAAAATGAAGGTTACAATTTTCTGCTTCACTTGCATTAATGTTAGTTCAGCTTAGTGATACTAATAGGTATCCCCCCAGTAGTGGGAATAAAATTTTTATAGTTACGGTAGAGATCTTTTCGACAGTTACGGAGGAAAATTTGAATTGTAAACGTCATGGAAAGCTTGCCTGACCGTGCTTGATCAACAAAATTGAATGGGAGGAAAAATGTGAGCGGAGGAAAATGACAGAGCAGTCTGTCCAGAATAAATTACGTTTATTTTATACGAGTAAAGTAAGTTTAAACGGAATCCATTACTGTTCACTGTCACTTTACGATCCCTGTTCTCCATTAAGATAGAAATAGATAGGCACTTGCATTCTTTGTCACTGTCACGTGGACGATAGTAATCTCAGAATGATCCAGCCAACCGTACATTTTTCACGGTAACAATAATATTAATGCCGTGTTGCATAAAATGTTAACACCTCTTTACGTTCTCATTATCATTCTCATATGAGAGAGGTCCACTTAGGGTAAATAGAAATACCAACACACAAAAACCAACGAGAAATCTGAGCTGAAAATATTATGCGCAACAGTACGCTTTGCGTTCCTTTTCTTGGACATTGGCAACAGGTGGCGTTTTTCTCATTAGGATCATGAAAAGCGTTAAAGTATTTTTCGAACGTATCGATTTCACCCGGTAAGTACGGAATCGGATGGAAATTAATGTGAAGGGGGATTAAGAGAAGCCTAATTCGGAGAAATTCAATATTGCTTTGAGCGCGTCCCGTGTCAGGCAAATGGACGCAAGATAATTAACTAACCATCGATTCTCGCTTCCACAGTGAAATGCGCCCAGGGACTGATCGCCAAAGACAAGAGTGGCACGTCTGATCCTTACGTGACGGTCCAAGTCGGGAAAGTAAAGAAGCGCACCAGAACGATGCCGAGGGAATTGAATCCGGTTTGGCACGAGAAGTTCTACTTGTGAGTAATTCCATTACCATTCCGCGAACCCGAGAAATACGTTCCTCTACGGCGATAGAGCCGGAACGGACGAAAGGAAAATTAATTTCCAGTTTACGTGTACCGTGATTGCTAAGACCCCCTCGCAACGTTCCAATCACGAGCAATCCTAATACCTATGCAAATTAATGCTGGACGAAGTGTGTACGGAAAGATTGAAATGATATTCGCACAGAGAGGAGACCGGAGAGGATTGATGCAGGGCATAAAGAAATTACGTTTCGGTTTGGTAGAAATTGATGTAAGAAACCTGCCGCAAAATTAATTTCAAGGTCAAAAGGTCGACCATTTTCTTTTTATAAAAAACAAACGATAACTTTTTAAAATCCGGGCCAAACGACTTGAATTTTAATTGCTATTAGTCGCAATTACGAAGGAAATTGTCTATCTAAATTTTTAGCCATTTTTTAAAGAATATACAGTGTTTACTCCATATATGCCCCGAATGCCTCGCCGATAAAAGTCCAAGAACTATCCCCACTGTGTGTGAGGAGTGTTAGGTCGCGCGGATCAAAGAAAAGTACCTCCTGGTCGATTATGTCCGTGGCTAGACCCGTGTTTTGAACATGTATCGAGTAAACGCTGTACACGGTGTTTCAACTAATTCGAGCATCTAAAATATCTCGCTTGTTTCTTATAATAGAAAAAAATATCAGAGGAAAATATTAGTTGGTTCAAGAGGGCAAGTATTATGACAGGCAAAGAAATTAGTTCAAGGTTATATTTTTTGAGATTTCAAGGTCATCGAAGTATTTTTAAATGGAAAGATATATTTTTATTATCGCTATATGGTAGCCGAAGTCAAGACAAATCCAACGACCTGTAATATTATAAGCTTCACGTGACCTTGAGTACAAGAGATTCATAAAAGTACGACACTTGATGTAAATAGTGCAATAACGATGACATGATCCCCCTAGGGTTTCAAGAAATGTTCTTAAACCTTGATTAATGACTATAAACACACTCACAATAAATTGTAAACACTGATACAAATTCTTCTCGTTTCGGTGACTCTAATCAGTACGTTTCAGAAATTCATCGGCATTTATTCGATTATGAAAGATAACGTTACTAATCTGAAACGATGGTGTACAGACAGACATGTTTTTAGTTTATGGTGAGGCAAAAAATAACTCAGTTCAAGCATCTCAACTGTACGTAGAAGAATACCCTGAGAGAAATCATTTTTCTCTACAAAGTTTTGACCGCATAGTTTAATTGTTTTGTAAAGCAGGGAGTATTCAATCACTGAACAGAAACCGATCAAAGTCTGCTATTGGAGTAGATGCCGAAACTTTTGCATTGGCTACGGTCAATATTGATCCTACTACAAGTTGTCGAAAAATTGGACGTTCTTTAGGTATTTCCAAAGCGAGGCTGTTCCGAATATTACAATGTTATAAATTTCATCCATACCATGTTTCCTTACATCAGGAGCTTCATAGCAACGACTTTGAGAATCGTGTTGCTTTTTGTACATGGACATTGTAGTAAATACAAAGAAATAAACGTTCTTTTATGATCTCTTTTCTGACGAAGCTACTTTTTCTAACCATGGACAACTGAATACACATAATATGCGCTATTGATGTACTGAAAACCCGAAATAACTTCGACAAGTTGAACACTAGTGTCAAGGTCATAATATTACAAGTCTTTGGACTCGTCTTGACCTTGACTATCATATAACGATGATAAAAATATATCATTTCATAAAAAAAAAACTTCGATGACCTTGAAATCTCAAAAATATAACCTTGAACAAATTTTTTTGTCTGTCATAATATTTGCCCTCTTGAACCAACTAATATTTTCCACTGACATTTTTTTCTATTATAAAAAACCGAAAAATACACGGTATACATATAAATAAATTATTGCAATAGTTCCTCATCGATGCATCTTTATAATCTGGAGCTAGCGTTAATAGACAGTTGACTAATATCTAAAGCAATAATGGTATTCACCTTTTTGTTCTCCAGCGAATGCCACAACTCATCCGACAGAATAAAAGTGAGAGTATGGGACGAGGACAACGATCTGAAGTCGAAGCTACGGCAGAAGCTGACGAGAGAGAGCGACGACTTCCTCGGGCAGACCATCATCGAGGTGAGAACGCTCAGCGGCGAGATGGACGTCTGGTACAATCTGGAGAAGAGGACGGACAAGAGTGCAGTGTCCGGCGCTATCAGGCTTCACATCAGCGTAGAGATCAAAGGAGAAGAGAAGGTCGCGCCTTATCACACCCAGTACACCTGCCTACACGAGAATCTCTTCCATAGTCTGTGCGAGAAGAACTGTGGCGTCGTGGCACTGCCTCAAGCGAAGGGCGACGACGCTTGGAAGGTGTACTTCGACCCACTCGGAGAAGAGCTCGTCGACGAATTCGCGATGCGATACGGTATCGAGAGTATCTACCAAGCAATGACGTGAGTACCTTTCATTTATCCTTCTTAGAATTTCTATTCGACACTGGCTCCCTCTAGCCATCGAATTATGACTACAGCATTCTCTCCGTAATTGTCGTATCGTCGGATCTGCCTAGGAACACTTCTAAAAACAGTGTCGCCAGATTCAATCTTGTCTCCCACTCTGTCCTTCCCCTTCTACCACGGGCCCCCATTTTCTGGCGACAAGCATCTCCACTCTTCTGCCACGGACCAGTCACGTGATGTGATGCTCTGCATCTGCGTCCTGACTAACCCGGTAATAGCAGAGAGAGGGTAACTGTGCTGGAGTGGGACTCCTCCTGTGGTAGAGATAGAATTTTCACAGTTACAGTAGACACCTCTGCGACAGTTACGGAGATAATACCGTATGTGACTTCACATACAGAGCTAACCATACCCGTTGTGACCATTTAATCTCTTGACATTTTTGTCTGATAGATGAAATATTAATGCTTTCAGACATAAATATCTCGAGATTAAATAATCGAAACGCTATGGTTATTAAGTACGTTGGATTCATCCTTCTATGTTCTACGATAATATCTAAGAAGAAGCACAAGATTTATTTTTAGAAAATTCCGATAACTTTGAATTCTCGTTAAAAAAAGTAACCCTTGGGATAGTATAACTTTATTCTGAAAAATCTGTTCATACAACAGTAAATAAAGCACATAATCAGCTAATCCCAAGAGTAATCGCAATTAGCCAATTATGCTTGTTTGCTGCTATGCAAAATTGGGCAGGTAAACATGAAAACCAGCCAATTCAAATGGCAGATACGATCGTACAGCATATCGTCAGGCTTATAAGAAGCTGTACGCCGTAGACACGATGGATCCGACGTTAATCACGGTAATCCACGTTAAGGTAATTAGACCCAGACTTATACGCGGTAGTCTCAGTGGAGATAGTAAAGATCGTGAGTGATATGAATGATAACTAATTCATTAAACGCGATACAGGCTATAACAGACTTGTTACATCCGATAAAGACCGTGACGAGTTCTTTATAGCCGGTAGAGGGCTTAGCAGGCGCTTTAGCGGAAGTGGAGTTTATATAACGGATTCGTAGTCAATCTATCAAACCTCCCATCTGATCCCGAGTGTCTAATGAGCCGGCTGTATCTTTGAATACATTAAGTGGCTCGTCGACTGCGTACGGGCTACACTAATCCTTAATCCGGTTTAGAAATTTATCTCTGTTATTAGGTCTTTGCATATGAAACGTCCGATTCATAACAGCAACTTTGATCAAATATACTATTCTCTAAATAAAACTTGTTGATTTAAGTAAGCATCATTGTAATCGTCGTACAGTGAATTCTCGATATATGTCCAGAACACGGGACTTACCAGCGTCATGTATCGTCTAAGATACACACCCAACTTGGGTGACCCAAGCCGTGTTATGTTTACATTCGTTGGCCCCTCACGATGTATACCCTGCGGTAATGGGGATAATTCCGCGACGTTTATCGTCCAGGCCTTGCCGACATATATAAAGCAATCATTATATTCTGTCAAAATATAACGAATTTTTCGATTATATTATGGTAAATATTGAATGTTTTGATCGTTGGATATATAGATAGAAACTGAAGGTAGCATTTCAAAGATTAGGTTTGTACCTGTAAATGGTATACATAATAAACCTGTAGAATATAATAGTATTTCTTGATTAAAACACTTTCTAAAATCTGCATACTGAAATCGGTCATTTCATATGCAACGACCTGATTATAATGTACAGGGTGTTCACACTGACACTAGGCGGCATTTTTCTTGCAAATAGTGAACGTTAGAAAAAAGTGGAGGAGGAAAAAGTTATACTGTTTTTTGCCAAAAATGTAATAGTCTCTGTGGTTTTTTATCTGCATTATTTTTTTTTTATAAATAAAGGCGACGTGCTTTAAATGAAATGCTATGTATTTTTTTATGTGTTGAGTTAACGACCACATTTCGTTGTGATTGTTTCAGACATTTCCACTGCCTTTCGACGAAGTACCTCTGTCCTGGTGTGCCAGCGGTAATGTCGACCCTTTTGGCGAACATAAACGCATACTACGCGCATACCAGCGCGAGTTCCGCCGTTTCAGCTAGTGATAGATTCGCCGCCAGTAACTTCGGGGTGAGCTCGGGGTCGAACATTGAAGACTACGTTTATTCACGAGGGAGCGAAAAAGAGAGAGAGGGGGGGGGAGAAAGAGACAGATTGAATGAGAGAACAACGGCGAACGCTGTGATTGAGAAATGCTCCTGCAATTTCCTAGTAGCCTAAACCATCCATTATTCCCGTGCCGGTTCACGTTGGCTGACCAGGAAACTTCGGAGCACACGTGCTCTCGTGTATTCCTATCAATTTCATTTTGTAAACTCTCCATTAGCCTCGTCCTTCTTCTGTCTTAGGCTAGTTTACTCTCCCCAGCCAAGATTTTTGGAAGCTGGAAATTGCAAATACTGGAGAGGCAAGGCGGTCGCGTACACCGTCCGATCTAATTAAGATTTTAATTAAGATTTTTTCGCCCGCGACTGTCGTAGGCTGGTCCCGAGAGATGTTCAGTAATTCTCGAGAACGAATCTACCACCTCGGCCAGTATTTATTCAATTAAACAACAACGTCTTCTATCAGCTCCCTAGTGTTTCCAAGTTTTGTGCCGACATATATCTAGAAATGTCAATTACGTTAACTACCATGTGGGAATAGCTTCGCACTCCAACTTTTTCCAAATGCTTTCCACTCGAATGAAACATAGCGTATGCACAGTAAATCCGAAGAGTATTTAACGAGGTATTTGTATAAAATGGTTAGGTATATAAAATTTTAAGGTATATACAAAATGGTTGAGTTTTCAATTGTTTTAAAATTTTTTACAAACAATCTATGATAATTGGAAATTTTTTAAACAATCGCAGTTGAAATATAGGTAATTTTTCAAATGTTTAAATATTTCTTGGATCCACTAGTACAACCTGCAAGTTTGTTTGTGCCTGGAAGAGGTGGTTCGAGCGGAAAGGGTTAATAGAGTCATATAAATTTTACGGGAACGCTGTCCGAGAAGGACAAATTCTGATACTGTTTTCGACGTTGTTGAATTATGCATGACTTTTCGAGGGGAGCTCGTTTGGTGGACGCCTATAAAAAATAGCTGACTTTGTTATCCTCGAAACAAGCCTGAACGAATCCTAAAACAGATGAATTCGAGGCTGTTACGAACAGGCGTACGAAAAGGGGCAAGAGGATAAATAAACTGCGAGTTTAGTATTTCAGAAAATATAGTCCAGGTTGAATCAATGATCAAGAAAAATCCATAGTTCGAAGCGAAGTTTGAGTTTTTGTATTATAATGGGTGATACTTAAATATGCGATTCGAAAGAGTATTGAATTCTGAATAAAAAAATACTAAGATGTATAGTGTGAAAAAGTAATAGTTACTGAGATATTCTTCAGTGAATAGTCAGTGCTTGTTCGGTCAAATTCAATGATAGCTTGTTTGTTGTTAATTATTTCTTTATGAAACTTTTACCTACATGTTCGAGACGTTTTTCCAATTAAAATGATACTATTAGTAGCACGTTCGTTATCCCACTGGCTAGTTCGGATAATCGAGATTTACTAAATTTCGAATCAAACGAATAAACGTGATGCAAATTGTATCGTGTTTGGGCTCGTTTTAATCAAAAAAGGGTCACAAATACGTTAGTAAAAGATTCGTAAATAAATAATTAAAACTGAAAAAGTTTTGTCATTATACTTCCATTAAAGATTAACTACAGGATATCTCGATAATTATTGCGTTTTCAACCCACACGCCTTAATACTTTGTTACTCAGCATTCGATTCTCTTTCAAATCGCATGTTCAAATGTTACACGTTATGAAACAAAAACTCAAGGTCACTTGAGTTTGAAACATTATTTGATGCAACAAATAGGTTACAAGTAAATTCTGATGGAACTGAGTCACCCTGTATATATACAGCATTTTTTAACGGTTTTTGATCACGTTATAAGGGAGTCTGCATAAGTACTTATCAGCACTTTTAATTATTAGTCACATTTTAAAATTGAGAACTACCGTAGTCCTCACATGTCTTCACGTATTATCCTTATATCGATAACATTGTGGGGTTCAACTTCACCTTGCTACACTGGGCAAATCTTTCCCCAAGGATCTGCTGTTCCTTTCTTCGTTTGAATTTCTATTCTTTTTCATGATCTTAGCTGTCCACACTTTTTTCCATCACAAGCACCTCTGGGAATAAGTTGCGCCACTGGGCCATGGGCAGTGGTGGCTCAGCCAGCTAAATTATCAACTGAAGTCTGTTACGTTTTGAAATTAAGATGAGACCAGCGCTATGAAAAATTTAAGTCTCGTCCTTTCGCTTGGAAATTTGTCGGCGACACGATGGCTTGGAAAATTGATTCGCCGTTTTACCTTTGAAACAGAACAATAAAATAATTATATACAACAATAAAATAATATTTTTTGTTTAAATTGTTTTTTGAATTAAGGTGTAATATACGAATTACTTTTGAGCGAATCGAAATCAATGAAAAGTAATTCTGCTAACTGCGCGAGTTTAGCGCAGCAATGCAGCGTGGGTTATCTAACTACAGGCGCCATTAGCTTGTGACGGGATTCTATGGACACGCGTGATTAATCAAATTTTATCGTAGTCTTTGTTCATAACTCTCTTCATTCTATACTTAGACATACCGCTCGAGTACCTGTCTTACAAATTTTTCTCGAAACTTCTACCCTTCCAACTCTGCAGATAAGGTGAAGTAATGGCGTAGAGATGCTGGAGATCTGATATGTTCACAAAAGACTTAATCAATTCTAAGAGAAACTGGAATAGCGCTTTAACATTTCATTCAAATTACATGGTCCATACTAATGTTAATGTCTCCTTCAGAAAATATACGTCACACTAAGGTCCGTCAGGTAATATACTCACTTACAAATATATATACAGGCTGGTCCACGCAACTTGCACACCTATATAACTTCCAAAGGATGCATTGCACGAAAACGTTTTGTATACAGAAGTTGCATCATCTGAAGGGGAACACAATTTAGTGTATTTATATTTTTTTACAAGTGGAAGTGTTTCGGAGATTCGTGTTTTTGATTTGTTTTTTTAAATGAAATACTATATTTTTTATACCAAAATATGGAAGAATGTCGAATTCTGAGTAAAAAAAAATATTGACCTTCAATAGCACTAAACCTAATAATTAACGAGTAATTTCACTTTATCTCCTGAAAATTTTCTTACACAGAAAAAAATCATTTCATTTCTTTCTTACATTCGTCTAGGCCAAACCTAATTTTTATCTTTAATCGATGACCTGAATGTTAATTGCAATATAATGTTGGAAAAAGTCTCCTTGAGTAAATTGCAACATACAATATGCAAGAAGAAGAAATTCCTTTTTATAGCATAGATTTGTATGGTTTTATATACAGGGCGTTCCGAAAATGTTATACTTCCTCGAAAGGAGTGTTTCCTCAGTTCATTTGAAGTAACTTTTTCCTTTGCGAAAATGTCCTGCGCGGCTTAGTTAAAGAGTTATTAACGAAAAACATGGACCAATCGGAGCGCGACTACTGGGGCCGAATTACGGCCCGACGAAGAGTCCCGCTGAGCCGGGGCCCGTTCACTGTAGCCGCGCTCTGATAGGTCCGTATTTTTTGTTAATAACTCGTTAACAAAGCCAGGGAGAACATTTTCGCAAAGGAAAAAGTTACTTGGATAGACCTGAGGAATCACCCCTTGCAAGGGGCACAACATTTTTGGGACACCCTGTATATCGACTGTTGGGTCTATTCAGAATGGACACTATCATTCATCAATTTTCCGACAGAATAACCAGCACGATATACCCTTCCCCTTTCTCTCTCGGCTTTGACAAATGGTTCTCGAAGGAAGAGAGCCACCTGGCCGGCATCTTAACGTTTCTGTAATTTATGGAAACCCGATAGCCCGGCGAAATATATTTTCGTTGGTTCATGGGCCATTTCTCCCGTTCCAGAAAGAGAAGTTCGTAAAATTACTGGATCAGTTACACAACTCCCTGCGAATCGATCTGTCGATGTACAGAAACCACTTCCCCGCGTCGAGCCAGGAGAAGCTGATGGACTTGAAGAGCACGGTCGACCTGTTGACCAGCATCACCTTCTTCCGTATGAAGGTCCAGGAGTTGTCGAGCCCGCCGCGGGCCAGCACCGTGGTGAAGGACTGCGTGAAGGCATGTCTGCGTTCGACCTATCAGTTTCTATTCGAGAATTGCTACGACATCTACAACAGGGAATTCCAAGCTGACCCGATCGAGTCGAAGAGAGACGCGGACGATCACGGGCCGCGGCTCGAGTCCGTCGATTTCTGGCACAAGCTGATCGCCTTGATCGTCTCGGTGATCGAAGAGGACAAGAACAGCTACGCGCCGGTTCTGAATCAATTCCCACAGGAGTTGAACATCGGCCAACTGTCGGCGGCCACTATGTGGTCATTGTTCGCGGTGGACATGAAGTATGCGCTGGAGGAGCACGAGCAGCACAGGCTCTGCAAGTCCTCGGCCTACATGAATCTTCACTTCAAGGTCAAGTGGTTGTACACCAAGTACGTGAAAGATGTGCCGACCCTCAAGGCAGCCGTGCCGGAATACCCGTCGTGGTTCGAGCCGTTCGTGATGCAATGGCTGAACGAGAACGATGACGTCTCATTAGAATATCTCCATGGTGCCTTCAACAGAGACCAGAAGGATGGAGTGAGTGTTGATTGCATTTTATATGAATTCCCAAAGCACTAGAACATTTGTTAACACTGGGAGATTTCGAGTTCAATATCTAGACTCCTGATCTTTATGGGAAATAAAAATTTTCAATTTATTTAAACTTTTTAAATGAAATTGTATTTTTCTTTCTAATCAATTGATAGATCTTCATATGCTTTTTAAAGAAGTGTTTGAAGTCTTAGATCGAAAATGAATTAAAATTAGTTTAGAAGAGACAGTTTTCTTTCGATATAAGACATTGATGGATGCGAATTATAAGACGGCGATTTGGTTGTTTTACTCCGCTCGACATAGCTTAGCGCCAGAATGAGAAGGTATGTCGTCTCGGTGCACTCAAGAACAATGTCAAGCGGAATAGGTACCCTCAACCGCAATACGTCAAAAGCCGTCCCAAGCCATCATCTTATATCGAAAGAAAACTGTATTAATTTTGTCGCGAAATTTGTTCAAATTCCCCTAAGTTCCACGGAGCTATAGAGGATTGACGATCTCTAATTCGAGCATCTGCTGAGGGTTAACGATGATTGCTTCCACAGTTCCAAAAGAGCAGCGAGCACGCGCTCTTCAGCGTCTCCGTCGTCGACGTCTTCACGCAGTTAACCCAATGCTTCGACGTAGTATCCAAACTGGAGTGTCCGGATCCAGAGATTTGGAAGCGGTACATGAAGAGGTTCGCAAAGACTATCATGAAAGTCCTGATCGCTTACGCTGACATTGTCAAGAACGAGTTCCCGAGTCATCTGAAGGAAGAACGAATCGTACGTGCCACTCTAACGGATTTGATTAACCTGCTGTTCAGCCCGTAACAAATTACTAATTATCTTTTTTACAGGCGTGTATCCTGATGAACAACATCCAGCAACTTCGAGTACAATTAGAGAAGATGTTCGAGTCGATGGGCGGCGAGAAACTGGAGGAAGACGCGGCAAATATTCTAAAGGAGCTTCAGCAACAACTAAATGGATCGCTCGATGACCTGGCGATGCTGTTCGCGAAGAGTCTAGAGCCGAGGATAACAGCCTCGGTGAAAGAGTTAGGGGACTTGTTACTGGCCATCAAGGGCGGCGGACAAGTACAATTGTCGCAACCCGCACAGAGGAACAACGTCGCCGTGGAAGCCGATGAAGTGCTGCGACCGTTGATGGTTCTCCTCGACGGAAGCCTATCGTTGTACGCCCAGTCCTGCGAGAAGACCGTGCTGAAGAGGTTGCTTAAAGAACTGTGGAAGATCGTCATGAGAATATTGGAGAAGACGGTCGTGTTGCCACCCATGTCCGACAAAAGCGTACGTTTCCGATGTTTTCAGTTTGAACAACGACTTATCGCGCCGTTTGTACTCATTCAATGATTTTACAGATGATGTTCAAGAATCTGACTGACAACGCGAAGAACCTAGCTGCGAACGCCAAGATAGAGGACATGTCGAAGCTCTTCAAGAATCATATGGTGAGCAAACCAACGGATGTGAAGAATGCTCTGAGCGGTGTGATGGTAAGTTATTCGTTTAAGGAGTTTCATATATTTACAATAAATGTTAATGAATTTTATCATTTGTATTTTCTTTGATTAAATACTGATTACTATGCCGATTTGGGACTTGATGTCTCTGGGGTTCTACGTACTAAAAATAATTTATTTAATTATTTAAGCCATTAACTATTTTAATAATAATTACTTCAGTCCTTATTTTTTATGGAGTACAAATCAGTATTTTCATCCTCTTCGATGACATGTACATCACTGATGTGTAGTGTCTGCCTCTGTAATCAGAATGCAGAAGATAAAAATTTAAGGAGTAGTTCTCCATTACGATATAAAACGAAAATGAGGAATAAAAAAATTGTAATTTCGGCTTCATTTTTTAGTTATTAACGATTCAAAATCTGCCTGAAGTGCGACAACCCGACTGACCGAGGTGTACATCGAGCACGTCGTAGAGGCGCACGACAGTGATGTATAAAGTGACAGATACTCCTCGGGAGCCGGGATCGATCTCTGTCGGTCGGGTTGCCACATTTTAGGCGGATTTTTAATTGATAATAACTAAAAAATGTAGCCGAAATTGCAATTTTTTTATTCTTCATTTTTGTCTTATATTGTCTTCAAAATTCACACCTTAAATTTTCTCCCACCTGTGGTCGAACACCCTGTATAAGTTCTGTAAATTTACAACTATTTCATTGAAATTAAAAATTGATCATTTGATAAAATCGATTCTCCCATATTTATCTGTATTGGTTCGATTAGAACTAAGAAATTTTTCGCTCTTGAATTATCCAAACTAGTGAAATGAATACTTCGGATTGATAATGAAATGTATGATGTGTCTAGGATATTTCGAAGGAAGTAGAGAAGAATTTGTCACCGAAACAATGCGCAGTTCTTGAAGTCGCACTCGACACGATAAAGCAGTACTTCCACGCAAGTGGAAACGGTCTGAAGAAGGCATTCTTGGAGAAATCGCCAGAACTTCAGAGCTTGCGATACGCTCTTAGCTTGTACACGCAGACAACGGACACCCTTATCAAGACCTTCGTAACGTCGCAGGTTAACCAAGGTGAGCTGATTCTTAAGGATAAATGTTCGACTGGTAGGGTTTGTCGATTTCTAGAAACCGGGTTTAAAAACCGGTTCATTTCGATACATTTGTTAAATTCGAGAACCGGTTTTTAAATTTGAAAAAACCGGGATTACATACCAGAGTCAAAAAAAAAATTAAATAAAAATTAATTCTTCGATTAAAACCGTTTTTGACTTGGCGTCACTCGGATGGTGAATCCAAGAATTCAAATTTCGTGGTCATTTTACGTGTTTTGAAGAAATGCAGCAAATGAAATAAAAATTTACAATTTATATTTTTTACGGATTTTAGTTAGCTCGAGCACCTTGCATATATAGCTTATTCATAATAATAGGGAAAAAGGTCAGAGGAAACATAGTTTAAAGGAACAAATACTGTGGCATTTACAAATTTTTTCTCAAGGTCACATTGTTGGAGATTTCAAGGTCACCCATGTGAGGGTAATACTACGACGATGAAAAATATGACCTTGAGACAAACTGTTTATCTGTCACAATTTTTGTATCATTAAATCCGACATTGTTTTCTTTTGACATATTTTTCGTTGTTCATTAGAAGCGGAATATTTAATATTTTCTTACTGTTTCAATTATATATCGCTTTTTTTATTTTTGCGAAATTAAAAACCAGTTTAGCCACTTACCTTATAACATTGAGCTGGACTCGTGGTAGATATTTCGAACAGAATCCACCAAATATTTATGTGATTTAGGGCATTTAGATCGAAATAGAATTATATCTTTTTGCAAATAAATATTTAACCATTATACCAAACGTACCAAGTGGTTGAGCGGGTTTTCAGAAATTCTGGACATCGAAGCCCGGTTTGTTCAAAAGTCGGTTACAGTATAAAACCTACTGACAGTATCTTCGTGTATGTCTACATTTTTGTCTCTACTGATGGGTTGACAATTCCGAATCAATATTATACTATAAATTAAGGGACTGATATGACTTACATTCTACAGTTACATTCCCCCTCATCAACAATCTATTCAGAGCCTACATCTACCGAAACGACATCTATTTCCTTCACGCACTCCATACGAAAATTTTAAATAGAATTAGTATCCACATCAACCCTTATTGAACAACAAAATTACCCATTATTAATGATTGTCTAAATGGGAAATACCGTCGGAGTACACCTTCATTCCTATTCGACGATTCGCGGGCCATTTGATCACTCGCGTTGATCACTGTCGAACACTCGCGCGTAAATCGAGTTTAACTGATGTACAGGGTGTATAAAAAGTAAGTGTAAAGCTGGTAGCGTGATTCTACACCTTCAAATCAGTGAAAATTTGTAAAAGAAAGTCCTTGGGAAAATGACCTTGACCTTCGTTTTGAAGGTCAAACATTGTTTTTCTTCGCATCGCATAGTACTCGTAACGAGGAACAAAAGTCTCGCAGGAACCATGGGTCTGAAGTCAACCGTTCTCTCAAAAAACGACTTCAACGTTCCGTCAACCACTTTATTTCATATTTCTACAGAGCGTTCCCATATGATGTAAACGTGAAGAGGCTGATTCGTCACGAAAAAATAATTCACAAATATACTGATCTATTCTGTATGTTTTCGAATTATTTCCTCGTGTAGGATCACCCCCTCCACGTTTACGTCATCTTGAAACGGCCTGTAGGCCTGAAATAGAATAGTTTACGAAACTTTGAAGTCGTTTCTGAAGAGAACGGTTGACTGGAGACGCTGGAGTTTCACGGAGTCTTTTGTCCCTCATTACGAGTGATACACGATACAAAGTAAAACAATGTTTGACCTTCAAACTCAAGGTCAAGGACATTTTTTCGAATACATAGACTTCCTTTTACAAATCTCGACCGCTCCAGAGGTGTAGAATCGCGGACCGAGTTTGCGGTTATTTGTGACGCACCCTGTACGTTCATACACTTTTGACCAAAAATCCAACCGACGTAACGTGAATTGTCGCGACAGTGCCGCTGAACAATGCGTCAAAGCTACGTCAGCGTCAGCGTTCGATGAGCAGCGAGAGAGGTGGTGACGAAGGGGAAGGAGCCGAGGGTATGGAAAGCCTCGAAGAACCCCTTCGCCAGAGCAAGCCCTCTCTTCGCCGAGAGAGTCGACAAGGTACCAGAGAGCACTACTCTTAGAGCAGAAGCCTCGGAAAATTCTTGGCTGACATTCGGTCACTTTCGACAACTAGGCGCTCGTTTAGGACTGTAGTGGACTGTTCGTTACTGCATTATACTCACCGAGGTGTCTCATAGGGACAACAACTTCTTCTTCATTATTTGATATAATACTTTTCTTGCTACCACCTAGTATACCACCTAAATCATCATTGCTCGCGTGATAACACACGTAGTGTTTCATTTCTTATTGATTAAATCGTTTGACGCGTTGGCTGCCATGCGAGACGCACTCTCTTCACTGGTGACATGAACTCCGTACCAGGGTCGCCAGATCAGGGAAATCGACTAGGGGGAAAATGTTACCCTCTCTTTGCCAGTACCGGATTAGTCACGTGACATTGCGACACATGCGCGACGGAGACGGAACACGTCACGTGATCGGGCCGTGGCTGAAGCGTGGGGGAACAGCGCGGTAGAAGGGGAAGGTGATTGGGCCGTGGCGGAAGAGTGGGGGGATAGCGCGGTAGAAAGGGAAGGTGTAGTGGGAAGACAAGTCTTAGTCTGGCGACTCTGCTCCATCCTCGATGGCCTGTTATTCAACATCACTCCTTTTCTATTGAAACATGTGCTAGCGCGTACATTGTTCTGATAAAATCAAAGACCTGTAACCCGCCGCGATAATGGTATGCTGAGTAGACTATGAATGTTATACATCCATGATAAAAGCGAGTAAATGAAACACAAAATAGTGAAAAGGTTAAGACCAATTTATAGAAAAGAGGTAGAAATATGTATTCTGCATAAAAGTCCACAGTTTATCGACGAGACTCCGTCTTCATGTCACCAAACGCAAATGTGTCGTCTCCAAGCATAAATGCGTGGCGGCCACCGCGTAGACCCTTTCGGTGCTATGACAGCTTGTAAGAGTTAACCGAAATGAACTAGCGCGCGGAGCAAATGCTTTAGAGACCCTAATCAGCGCGTTTCAGGCCTCAGTCGCTCCGCCCATAGAGCGTAAGCTATGCTTCACGTACACACATCGAACTCAACTGGCTCTACAAAGTCGTAAGAACGAAAGGGTCGACCGCGTTACGTTGAAAGGAGACCTTGGACCGCCAGTTGGGTCCGATATGATCTTGGTCATACTATCAAAAGGGTCAAAAGACACGTCCCGAATGTGATCGTCTCGGTGATCGATAGTTGTATTAGGTAGCGCTGCTGCTGTCACTACTGCCGCTCTGTTACTGCTACTATGGAGAACCTTGCCAAGTCACCGTGCGCATCCTTCAGTCATCTTCTTCAAGGCTTTAATATACACGTACACGTACATGGGTATGAGAACCGATCACTGCCCGTTTAGCGTTTTTCACTGTCCAACTGATCAGCTCTGGCGACCGTGTGTACACTGGCCTCTTTTTCTCCATTTCCGGCGAAGAGTTGCGTTGGTCGAACAAACCTAAATCTATAGACAGACGTGTACTGTCCGACGACGACAGCATAACCTGCAGCACCAACACCGAAAACCATATGCACTCTTGCCAATGAAGACAACAATCGAGATTTACGACAGACTTGGTCAAGGAGTCGGCGAGGCCGACCCAGTTGTCCTAGTTTCGAAATTGTTCCATGGAAGATTTAACCTGAGTCGACCCTTGATTGCTTTGGAAAGGATCGGTTTTTTTTCTTTTTTTTTTTGATCGTGTTAGCTCGTATATTGATCCAAGACTGCATCTTCTCTGCTGAGTATACTCTATAAGACAAAGTTCCATGCATACCGTTAGAGCATGTAATCTGCTCTAGACGTAGACACCTAAGTATAGAACTCTTAGCATCAAATCTTTGAATTCTAGCATCGAATAGAAACGTTCGAAGCTCTTGTCTTTCTATTTCGTAGCACCTAGCCGAGCAACAGTGCCGGTGAACACTGAATCTAATTATCGTTTATGAAGTTCCAGATACCGCCGGCTCGGAAGAAGGTTCCGTAGGTGAGGTCAGCATTCAAGTGGATCTATTCACGCATCCTGGAACCGGCGAGCAGAAGGTCACCGTGAAAGGTACAAATGCCATTTTCTTTTGCGAATCAAGTGTAACAGGGTAAAAGACCTTTGGCTGAAGCAGTGCGTGTGTAAGAAGGAAAAGGAAAGGGAACGTTTCGTCCTAGGCCCGCTAGAAGACTAGCGGACCCTCTATTAGAAGCTGGGATATCAGAAAGAGGTTTGGAACGGCATACAGGGTGTTTCACCTAACCCGAAAATCTAAAACATCTCGCTTGTTCTTTATAATAGAAAAAAATGTCAGAGGAAAACATTAGTTGGTTCAGGAGAGCATATATTATGATAGGCAAAAAAATTTGTTCAAGGTTATATTTTTTGAGATTTCAAGGACGCCGAAATTTTTTGAGTGTACAGTGCCTACTCGATATATGTCCAAAACACTGGGCTGGCCAAGGATATATACAGGGTGTTTCACCTAATTCGAGCATCTAAAATATCTCCCTTGTTTTTTATGATTTCAGAGGAGAACATTAGTTGGATCAGAGGGGCAAATATTATGATAGGCAAAAAAATTTGTTCAAGGTTATATTTTTTGAAATTTCAAGATCACCGAAATTTTTTTAAATAGAATGATATATTTTTATTATCGCTATATGATAACCGAGGTCAAGAGGAATCAGACGACCTGTAATATTATGACATGATCCCACTAGGGTTTCAAGAAATGTTCTTGAACCTCGATTAATGACTATAAACACGCTCACAATAAATTGTAAACACTGATACAAATTTTTCTCTCTTCGGTTACTCTCATCAGGATTTATTCGATTGTGAAAGATAACGTTACTTCTCTGTAACGATGGTGTACAGTGATGCAGAAAAGACAGACATGTTTTTAGTTTACGGTGAGGCAAAAAATAACTCAGTACAAGCGTTTCAACTGTACGCAGAAAAATACCCTGAGAGAAATCATTCTTCTCTACAAAGTTTTGACCGCATAGCTTAATTGTTTTGTAAAACAGGGAGTATTAAATCATTGAGCAGAAAACGATCAAAGCGTGCTATTAGAGGAGGTGCAATTGGAGGTGTGTAAATGTATGGTGTGGAATCGTTAGTGATAACAAACTCAAGGTCACGTGAAGGTCTTAATATTATAGGTCGTTTGATTCGTCTTGACCTTGGCTAACGTATAGAGATAATAAAAATATGTCATTTGATTTCAAAAAAACTTCGATGACTTTGAAATCTCAAAAAAATCTCTTTTTCTATCATAAAAAACAAGCGAGATATATGAGATGCTAGAGTTACGTGAAACACCCTGTATATAGGGATCTGTAACGGATCAGGCACTAACGGGAATGGTGTGGATTATTTGTCCATCTGTTGGCGAGCGTGAGAGGTAGCCGCCACAGATCCATTTATTGGCACCTACCCAGAGCCGGGCTACTTCTTCCTCGCCGTCACTGCGCGACCCCTGCCATTAATTTTCCGGTTCTTCCACTCTTCAGCACCACTCCTAGCTTGACTTTATCTCCAGATCCGCTCCTTTATCTCCCCCTTCTTTCATAGAATACCAGTGGAATTGTGGAGGACGCTGGTAGGCACTGAGAACAGGAGAAAGAAACAATATACGGTCCAGGGGGCGCCAGTTTCCCGGCTCTGACCTACCCAATGTGATGGGCATGGTAGGAGCTACTCAGACGCCTGCTTCTTCCACCAATCTCTCATGCAACGCGCACCTACGTCGCGTTCGCTAGTGTCTCGCGTCTGTGTTGTCCCACGGTGCCACACGGTGCCACACGGTGCCACACGGTGCCACACGGTGCCCCACGCCCCACGGTAACGGCACTGAAAGAGAACAGTGTGCGTTATGGTGGGGATGGTCTTATCTCAATTCAGACTAAAATGCCCATCCCTGACTTAGACTTTAATTTAACAAAAAACAAAAGAATGATGCTTGACAACACGGGTCGCTAAGGAAAAGCGTTTTAGTCGGTATATGTGATGTACAGCCATTCTTGAAAGTGTCAATATTCTGTGTGGGTCAAAATGTTCCCACCCTCCCCTTTATACCTGGAATATACCTGTTATCGCACGAATCCTGCGTTTCAGTTGTCGCCGCGAACGATTTGAAATGGCAGCTCGCCACGGGCATGTTCAGGCCGTACGTTGAAGTGAACCTAATCGGACCGCATCTGACTGGAAAGAAGAGGAAACAGTCGACGAAGTCGAAGAGCAATAACTGGTCGCCGCAATTCAATGAGAGCTTCGATTTGTAAGTACAAAATGCTGTAGAACCTCGATTATCCGAGCTAAACAATGAAACATAATTGTTCGAATAATGGAACAGTCACTTGATCACAATGTGTTTAGTCCATATTAATTTGTACAATGAATAGTGTTGCATATGGAGTTAGAGTGGACCCACTTAAGGAGGCACTCTCGAACGTGTTTTCTTTTTTATAGAAAAAACTATAACACTTTTTGCAATAAAAACTTCAGAGCATACAGTGAATTCTCGATATCTGTCAATAACACGGGCCTTGCCAGCGACGTGTATCGTCTGGGAGGAGTTATGTTTACTCTCCTCGGCGTTTGTCATCCAGACCTTGGCGACATATATAGAGAAAGCACTGTACATATCTCAACCGTATTTACAGAAAAGCAATATAGTACTTTCAATAGCATCTGATGGTACATTCTTTATGAGAATGCAAAAACAAACAAATCGAGGTCCTACTATGAAATGAGATTCAAGTTAATAGCAAAAAGTAACCCAACTGTAATTCATGATTTCAAGATAACAAGAAAGGGACACATTTGCATTTTCCCGATATTTTCCGAGGTTCTTAATTTTTTGCAACCAGGGTGTTCTACTGAAAAATCTGAATTAATTACAGTATATGTACCTGGGTAATAGACATCTGTCAAATTTTTTCAGAATTATCACATATGACTAAATATGGAAATCAGGCTGAAACATAATCTTTTACATTTTACCCTATAACTGCCCTCCAGGTCGAGATGTAGGGTTAAAATTTTACTCAACATGGTTTTTCTTGATGTCCTATCGAGTTAGCCTATTAATGGTTCGAGGACATGTTTGATCATCTTATCTACACCCTTTGCTCATACAACAATTATTATTATATTTGTCAAGACCATGAAGGGTTAAAAGTCGAATCCCCATATTTCCAAACAATTCAAAAACTGACGCGTTCTGTTCGTTCTCCAGCATGATCGGCAACGAGCAACAGCAACTGGACTTCTACGAGCTGCACATCTGCGTGAAGGACTACTGCTTCGCGAGGGAAGACAGACTGGTCGGCGTAGCGGTGATGCAGTTGAAGGACATCGTCGAGGAGGGTTCGTGCGCCTGCTGGCTGTCGCTTGGCAAGCGTATACAGATGGACGAGACTGGCTGGACGATCCTGAGGATCCTCTCGCAGAGGAACAACGACGAGATCGCGAAGGAGTTCGTGAAGCTGAAGAGCGACATCAGGCAAGAGACACCGCTGCCGAATCCCACCTGAAGTTCGGACGCCCAATGCTAAAGCCGACAGCGAAGCGATGTTTCCTTCGAGTTTGGAAAGAGCTCGGAGGTGTGAAGGAGCTGCAATTTGTCCACAAGGGGGGAAAACGAGAAGCGTTCGGCCGTCGTTGTCGAGAACATGAAATCAAGAATCGTCGTTGTCAAAGGCAACACCGGGAGATCACAACGCCATCGAGAACAACAGCGCGGAACGTACAGGCACAGAGAGAGAGAGAGAGAAAGGGAGAGAGAGGGAGTGAGAGAGAAAGATAACAACGAGGATCGCTGAAACAGCTAAAAGCCGAGGAACTAATTTCGAGTTCGAGCAACTCGATCAGCGGGAGACAACACCTTCCTTCCGATTTCCCGCGCCGCCAGCTTCCGGTCGAGCGGTATTCTTCTCTCTTTTTTTTACGAATCACAGAGCTTTAGTCCCGTCCCTAAAAAAAAGTAACAAACGAAAGAATCGATTGTAAACGAGAGGACGACAGATCCTTCGGGAGAATATTCCCTAAAGAATATAAACGCGCTGAATATATCAGGCACCGAGTCGAAACGTTCGTCCGTCGGGTGATACATATATACAGGATACAAAACGAGGGAAAGACGGTTCCCGCCGTCCTTTCCATAACGGCTCGAAGCGACAGGATGAGACGAAAACGAAGCTCAGGATTGGTGGACACGGAAAAACACCGGACTCTTATTCGATTAAGTGTCGCGAAGAAGGAGAATACGACGCCTCAGGTATTGGAGAGTGTTCCGTATAGACGCGAAACGTGAAAACAGTGCTGCCAGTACGCAATATATTTGGTAATATTCGTAATGTAAGGGAGGAGGGGAACGAGGAAGACGTGGAGGAGGAGGAGGAGGAGGGGAGTCGAATTAAGCATAAAAATGCGTCCAACGCGATTATACCTCGACATCCATGGATCCCAACGAAACGTAGCGTCGCGTCGACACGCGAGCACGAAGAGAGGAAGAGAATCGCAATGTTTCGCGGGGTCCGAGGTAGCGAGAACGCCGCGAAAATCGACGGGAGACGCGAAATCGGTCGTGTGTTTCGCAAACGCAAAAGCGGGGAAAAAAATCGCGGCGGAGAAACGAGGCGAATGTAAAACGCATACTAATTAATATAGACCCTCGTGCGAGACGACGTTTTAGGCCGTTTGTTCGGGAAGACGAGTTTACTTGTAGATAAACACGTGAGGACACACATTGTTGACGAAGAAGTTTTTTCTAATAACAAGTTTAAACGTAGCATTGCGTACGACCAATAGGCGCGCCGCGACGTCACTTGCGGCGGGCCGTTAGTAATAAATAGGCATTGTAATGTAAAATACGTTCTTATTCATAAGAATTTAACAAGAGATCGTAAGAGTCTGATTGCTGTGGTGAATGGCGAGAACACGAGGTCCGCTCGAACGCTTCGAGCGCGCCGCACCGCGAATCATCTCCGGTCCCGGCTCGATGACCTACGACACCGAGATGACGCGCGGTCGTGCACGTCCGATTGCACGTTTTTTTCGATCAGAAAACCATGTTTCAAGGTAACGCGCAAGCAACGCTCCGAGTCCACCCTCGATTTTCCGATCTGCGATCGCGAGGCGGGAGAGCCCGGCGCTCGATCGACGCCCGAGGACGATGTCCCCGAATCATCGACCAAACTTTTTCGAAATTAAACTTTATATCGTTGTAGTTACTATAGTACTTAAAATATTCATAATAACTTCGACACTCTCCCTCCCGACGACCATTGCTTTTTGTGTGAGCGAGCGAAACCAAATATATACACGAGGAGGTGGAACGCAAGCTTCGAAAACGTGGAAGAAGAAGAAAAAAAAAGAAAAAACATAAACGAACGTTAATACTTCTCTGTCTATTCGCTTGATATCACATCGATATTACTCTTGTACATAGATCGAGGGTCCTCCTTTCGCGGGCAGAGTTCGGAAGCTACGATCGAAACCGGCGGCTCTCGCACAAGATCTCCCCCACAGTCCGCGCGGATCCAGAGACAGTCAGATCGTTGGAGGAATCGAGGGCGGATGTTGAAATGGTTCGCCGAACCGTAGCGTCGCATCGGTGTCACGCGGAGGACAGCCGAGCGTCCTTCGTGTCGCGTCCAATACGTCATTCGATTCACCCGTCGGCGATGCTCGTCGCTGTTCTTGCGCCGAAGCTTCGACCGGGTTTCCTGAGAAAACTATCGAAAATGGAAAAACGAGAAAACTAATAATAACACAATGATGCACGCGACTTTGAACCTAATGAATTTCATTCACCGGCCCTCGCGGCCCGGCCAGATATACAATTCCAGAGATTACATGATTATATCCAAAAAAGTTTCTACTACGTAGTACGTCTAGATATACTTACGTATTGTGTATAGTGTCTAAATGCTGATCTAGCTGCGAGCGCGGGATTTTCGTTTGATGAGGAAAAGCAAGGGAAACGGAAAGATGCGGAAAGAAAGAGCGTAAAAGGGAGAGAGAGAGAGAGAGAGAGAGAGAGAGAGAGAGAGAGAGAGAGCCACCCAGGAAAAAAAGAGCGTTCGGCCATCTTAGGTAGACAAGGTGCTTTCCACATTCGGATGCGTGGATCTACCACGCGACACAGGTCAGGCGCAGGACTACTTTCGCGTAGTACGATTTCATTTGACGCTCGCGCAATTATTCCCGTGTTGTACGACGCGCACACTTTTTCGAAATTCTCTCTAACACGTTACTCTGTCGAGTATCATGCGTTCCTCTGCGCCCTCATCGCGGAATGTCCGTAGAACAGAATAGACACGCAAAAAGGGTTTTCAAACTTCTTTCGTTTCGTGAAACGCGTCCAGCGCGTGACTCCTCGACGCGGTTAGAGAATCCTTAGATCTAAAAGTGTCCAGATCTGTGCCGTTCGAAATTCGAGAATCTCCCGTTTGATGAAACAGCTCCTATCGAGCGTGCGGAACGTGTTCCTGGTCGTTCCTGCTGGTCCAAGACTGGGCCGTACGGTGATTTCTCTGTATATGTCGCCAAGGCCTGGATGATAAACGTCGCGGAATTATCCACACTACCGCGGGGCCACGAAACTTGAGAGGCCTCGGACGCCGTGGAGTGTCAAGACCCGCGTGGTTGACATATATCGAGAATTCAGAGTAATCGCTTCGCGACGGGAACAGTAGAACAAACACGAACACGATTCTGCGGAGATTCGGGGCCATTCACGTGTTGCCAACAGATGAAACAACAATAGGCGTCATCGACGCAAACGGATAAAATGGAAGAACCGGGCTGGAAGGGGATGGTAGATGAAAGAACGATACACGGGTCCGCGATCTCGCCGTCACATTCATTTGTAAAAGTGTCTATTTTCTCCGCTGCCTAAGTACATACATACTAATTACGAAGAGAAAGGGCCGGCGAATTCGGCGCCCAGAACCAAGTCCGTCGACAAAATGAGAACGGCCTTTTATGTTTCACGCAGGTAGCGCCGAATTTCCAGGTCACTCGGCAATTGCGCCTCGTAGACGGGGTTGACCGCCATTTTTTTCTCCTACTCTCCGCTTCGATTAATATCTCGTAAGCTTAATGAAAAAAATATCTCGTGTATTCTGTGATAATTACCCCTAAAAGTACACAAAACCATACATACAGACATAAATACATACACACCGTACACGTGTTTCACGTACATTCACCGAGCAAGCACACACAAAACGAGAACATTTACAGACGGACCGTGATGACCTCATCCACGAAACAAGTACACGACTGGATCACTCGAAGAAGACAGAAAGCGAGAGACCGATAATACATTACATACATACGAAACCAACACCCGAACGTACGTGATCACAACTGATCCCAATAGCAACAGTATTTTTCTCTTTTAAAAGACATTTCGATTTCTATTCTCTATACTCGTTAAACGTCCGAAGAGTCTCGTCGGTGTGTGTATGTGTGTGTCTGTGGGTGTGAGTGTGTGCGCGCGCGCGATAAAAAGAAAAGAAAAAGAAAACAAAGAAAAAAAGAGTAAACGACACGTCGCGATACGGCAGTCGTCGAAATCACGGCGTTCGCGATCCATGGCCGCCATGGGACTCGAACGAGGACAGTGAAGGATGTACCGATACGAAACCAGGGACGCAAAAGCCGTATTATCGCGGGCAATGGATCGCGAGTAGAAGAGGGATCTAGGCGAGCCACGAAGGATTTGAGAGAACGACGAGAGCGTCACTGTGTTGAAAGTAATATTTTCGCCCGAAATTCATGCAGAGTCGCATCGGTTCACGCGTGGTCGCGCAATCGTACGAAAAAAAAACATTCGGGGAAACCTCTTGTCATAGCAGATCATTTCACAAAGAATAAAGAAAAAACAAAAACGTTGCTCGGACAAATATTTTTACATTGACAATTTAACCCTGGACGGGACCAACGCGAACTTTTATTTCGTTCGAAATCGTTTGTCGATTCGAGACATCAGTATCGTGGTGGATAAAATCTCATTTGTAGCTATTGTTACACAATATTTGTATCGTTATTCCATTATTGCAAAGATGCATGTTGTGAATGTCGAGTACGCTTAACTTCTTAAGTACTGTACGCACACTATAGCGGTTTGTATGGAAAGCATCAGTTTGAACGATACGTCACTATAGCGGCTTCTGTGGAAAGCATCAGTTTGAATGGTACTCCACTATAGCGGCTTCCGTGAACAGCATCAGTTTGAACGGTACGAACCACTATAGTGGCTTTTGTGCCACCAATGGCCAGGCGTGCCCCGTCCCTGAGAGACAGAGTTGTGGACGAGCGTGCCGTACTTAGGAGGTTAGACGGTAGGTTTCTCGGGTGCTGTTTCTTTGAGTTAGCGGGATGAATGGTCCCCGAAGGGTTAAATACGCCGACAATGATCATCATTAGTCTACGATCGATAAAGCATGTCCACAAGTGCTACGAGCACACCCGCGAACGTCCGTACAGCTGAACGAATCTTCCTGAAAATTGCATATCCATTGGTCTCGTTGCACGAATCGATCCATTGTTCTCCGAAAAAAGCACCGAATCTAAGAAGAACAAAAGAGGGGGCGCGTACAATGGAATAGGGTCAAGCGTTGGTTGTTTTTGTTCGACGAGAGCGCAGGCTGTCACCGCGAGAGCTTTTGCGTCCGGCACGCCGACACAAGCGCAGAACCAAAGGGAAAAGAGGATGATCCGAGTCGAACCGCTACGTCGTAGCTGTGTCGGGAGATACACGAAACCGGAGAAACAATTTCGCAAAAGAAAGAGAACCGAACGAGCGATGCGAAATAAAGGAACAAGGGCGAGGTCGGGAAAAAAAGAAGGACAAATATATACACAACCGTTGACAATACTATGCTTGAAGAATCGTACGACGCGTATATAATGTACCTAACAAATATATTAAAAGGAAAACAAAAAAAAAAATACGACGAAATGTTTGTGTTTCGTAAGTAAAAAAAGCATATTAAGGAGTACATTTGTAATCGCGTGACGAAGAAACACATTTGCAGCAAAATAAGTAAAAAAAAAGGAACAAATAATAACTAAAGGATCGCGTAATTCTGTGCGTACATATTGCGGATGACTGCGTGTTTACTAGGTAATTATAAATCGTATCGAGCGAAGAGTACATTTTCGTCGTCCACACGGAACAGTGTGCCACCGTTGTTATCAAAATTTTTCACGGGTAAAACAAGCGAACGAGGAGAAACGAGGAGTACATTAAAGACACATCGTTGCGCAGCCTCCGAGTATAGGTGAACCTGAAAAGCAATTGTATCCGAGTCAAACACGCACATTCAACACAAAAAAAAAAGAAAGAAAGAAAAGAAGAATAATATCTATGATACCGAATACCCAGGTCTTTATTAATAAATGTTTCACTTTCGTTCGTTCACTCACACGAGGAGCTTATTCTCTCTGATTGAAACCTCTAGCGTCATCAAACATCAACCCTGCCTACAAAAATACTGAACAAAAAACAAAACCAAACGCCCCTTGTTGATCGATCGACACCCCTCGACGTAAGATTTTTTGATCCATCCATTGATCCGCGTTTCCTCATTCGTTCTCTGTGATATTTAATCACTGGCTGGGTTGAAATTCATCGTTGTCTCGTCTTCATTGTCTGAAAAATTTCATAGGTCATGAACAACCGGTTTCTTTTTCTTTCCACAATATGATATTTTGTTTGAATTCTCAGCAACGAACTGTCCTCGGAATGTCTCGCAAAAGGGGTGATTTAGTTCCACGGTGTGTAGGAGGCTAACAGGGTTCGATCGATAAGCCAGAAAAACGCGCGCGCGCGTGCGACGTGACACAGTGTGAGCGAGCGAAGGAGAGGGATAATTAGGTGGCAGAGCCGCGTTGAAGAGAGCATGCTACTATGGGACAGATGCGAAGCAGCCAAGAGGAGTATAATAATGAAACGATTTCGCGCGAACTGGAGAACAGGCAAACGAGGGAAGTCGATCAGAGTTTTCTCGTCAACTCGTTGAAATCATTGTGCCATGTACCATATCATTGTGTCCGAAGGACAACGCTCGAATATCATTACTACCACGAATTACTAGATAGAGTCTTAAGTCCGCGACTACATATATGTTACACCAACGTATTTGCCGCATGATGAACCGAGCACGCGTCGCCTGCCATTCGAGAGCTTCCGTTTGGACGAACGGCAACCGGACGCGTAGAGTTCTGATCGTAACATAAAGGATACGTCGATGCTAAGTCGAACGCTAGCCGGTGTTGAATCCGAGAAAAGACGAAGTAGACTTTGACCCTCCGCCTAGATAGCGTGTAGCCGAGCGTCTCCGTCGGAAAGCTCTGTCTTGGATTTTGGCCAGCATTACGTAACGATTGCGAACTATTTTATTCTTCGTTTCAATGGGAGGCCTACGAGGCTACTCGACTGGCAATCGGCGCGTGAAAAAAAAAAAGGTGGAAGAACGATACTAATACAGTTATGCAATTGTTGTTGGCATTGTTTTATCATTGTCTCTGCCTTTGTCACGATCACCGTCATTGTTGTCATTGTAATTAAAGGCATGGATGTTCTTCGTCGCGCCGGCGTCTCACGAAGCATCCGTTTATTGTCGCCGATCACCACTTCTAGAATTTAATCATTTCCGTTACAAGCCGTTCGTTTTCTTTTCGCATCAGCAGTTACGCGCACGTGTAAAATATTATTGCATTCGAAACTTGTATCCGCAGACTATATTGCACATACAACTGCACATACTATATGTATATATATATATGTATAGGTATATATATTGTATAAATATTATATATAATATACATATATATACGACAAGTGTACATATACATGGTCATATATACATTTTGCGACCCGATGTTGCCTGGTGTTTTAGCGAATAGAGCGAGATATGCGAAATACAGGCTAGAAGTGTTTATAATTTCCAGTGTGATCTGTTCGAGAACAGGGAGATTTAGCGAGAAGACGAAACAGCAACGAAAAACACTTACATTTCCTTTCTTTTCCGTGTCATGTTTCATCGGATCACGATGATTTCTGCATTCAGCATGTATCCGTATACCCGCCTTCGTGTGTCCGTCTGTTATAATAACGCTGCGTGCTGTAATCAATCGTGCCCATTCCATCTTTCATTTTCAGTTGTCGCTTATGTCGGAGAAACTTACATACACGTTAGGAGATGTTTTTACATCGTTTTGTTCGCGAGAAAATCATGTGGAAACGAAAACATTGACAGAAAGATGGCGCTCGTTACGTGGAGAGAATGTTACTCGTCCTCCTTTTTTGTAAATGTTAACGAATTTCAGCATCCGAGAACGCCGTTACTCGTTGAACACGTCGCAGTGACACAATGGTGGCGTGTAGCAATACTCCTTTCGGCTAAAATGTTCATCGTCAGCGCTCTCTCTCGATTCACCTGAGCAGCGTACGCGGGCACGCTTTGCTTAGTGTGCTGAAAGATAAAATGAAAACAGACATGTAAAATTGAACCATTGGCGTTCTCTATACACGCGGCCATCGTGTTCACACGAGATCTAGAGAAATAATCGAACGACGGTAGCGCAATTATCTCGATGAGGTATATGTATAAACGATACATTCTGATGTGAAAATGATTTCGGTTTACATTGGTTCATTATCCGTTGTCCGTTCGCACAGTTTTCTCGTTCCTCGTTTGCGTAAATGTACCATATCCAAAGGGTGCTCTTAAATGGACAGCGGAACAAAAAACGTATGCGATATAAGATGGTAAATATTAAGAGATAGAGAAAGGATGGCTTTCTTATTGGAATGGGCTGCCTCAGGGGAAGGTGATCCAGGGACTCTAATAAATCATCAAAACCTATCAGCCCACGATTACTTTATTTACATGCCCCCTTGTCCTGTATCTACGATCATAAGTTGTTACGATTGACAATAATTCAATTGTACCATTACGAATTGATAAATATTAAAAAAATAATCATGTCATCCACTGGTGGGTGAAAGCAATGAACATTTGCTGATCTATACTAACGGAAGTCAAAATTTTGTAATGAAATGTAATTTAACTATTGAAAACCAATGGTGAAAAGAATGAGCAAATAAATGGTATTGTGTACGAAACCGCTAAAAAGAAAATCGCCAGATAAACTGATTTAAACACAAATATTTGCGTGTACTAATTGCTTTTCTCATAATTTCTAGCTCTGGTAGTGTTCTATAAACTACTCTAAAAATAATTCTTCCAAACAGTTTTGTATGGTAAATATCAGTACTAATTTCATTTTTCAATTATAGCTACTATATATTATAACTTAATTTTTAAGTTACAACTATATATTATAACTTCACCAGCATCAATACATAATATACTTTTCACATATTTATATATATACAAATTAATTTTTATCGAGTGTAACTACATATGACATTGCTCCATCCTAGGAAGGTATTTCTTTCTGTTGACGAGGATATTCAATGCATGGTTGATTTCTATTCCCTCGCTTTTTGCTTTGCCATTGCAATATATTTCTGCAATAAATATAACCAGTTAATGTTAACATTAGAATATGTTTAAGAAATATATTTTAATTTCTTGATTAATAGTAATTTTAATTATAAATATAAAAACAAATTAAAGAGGTTAGTAAATGAAAACCATTGACGATCAGCAATCGATTTTCATTTAACCAAATACTGTATGGAATTACTTCATTTGAAACGATACACAAATATAATTTAAACATTTACCTCTTTTCTAAGCTGTACCTCGCGAGCGTAGGAAGCATTATATGAATAGCAGTGATATTTCATTGGATTCGTTACACTCCTATAAGAAAAGATCACGAAAACACTGGTACTAAGAGTAATTGCTAGTACGCGCTCAAACATGATTCGTGATTTATTTCACAAAGAAAACAATTTCACTATTACGGAATCGTGGAAGTATTATCGCTTAAAAAATGTCCGTTTGTCAGATATTACAAAGGGTAGAAATACAACAAGAGGTGATACTCCACGCGGTATTTTTGATATCGGTCGTTCGACTGTCCCTTTGATTTGATTGTATAGGCACGCGGGAAATTTAAATCAACTGGATTTAGTATCTCTGTTTCGTGTCAATATCTAATAATCACAAATTTGTTCGTATTAATTTATAATCTAATATTTATAATATTGGTTTTCGAAGTAATTACATTAATTTTATAAGATTGAAAAGTTAAAAAGAAGAATTATAATAAAATGATATCTGTAGAAAATATATTTTATGAATATTCGTTACGGATATATTACAAAAATATTTATGACGGATAATTACAAAGAACTACATTAAAAATAAATTATTATAGCTTAGAAATGTTCTAAAGCTACATTCATGATTATGAAATACACAAAACGCAAAGTAAAATTCTTCTTATACCGTGTCCTGAAGCTATCTTCACCATGAACCAACTAACGGACGCACCGTGCACTGAAAATTGGTTACCAATATATTCGGAGTTTCGCTTCTACTATTCCGTGCATATATGTCGTAATATCATCACTTCACGTTGCTTCTTCGCTTCTATGATTTGTTCCATTCATCCAATTTCTTTTAGGAACATTTAATTTTATAATACGACGGAAGATTCGCAATCAATACGTACTTTATAAATTCCCATTTAACCAAGAACGCAATAAGAAAATTTTACAAAGAAATGGTCAGTACATATTCGTTTCACTAACCCCATGCGATATATAACTACAATGAGAAAGTCACTAGCAGTTCATGATCTAAAGGTTGATAGACAGTTAATGAGTAAGTACACTACTTATTGTAACTATGTAACAAATGGAAACGACCAGATAATTCCAATTGCCATGTGGTTGCTGCAACGACATATGTTCTGATATATCTAATTACAAATATGAAAAGTTGAGGTCACCTATTATAGAATATATTCATTCTATTATACATTATGAACAACCAATCGATTCAACTGATAGAATTATGAAGACCTGCAAACCTGTTTGATTATTTTGCAGAAGTAATGGTATTGCGAAAATATGCGACCAGATGGCAGCAGTAGTACATAAGAAAGCATACGGCGCAGGAAAACAATGTCAGTCGATCGTTGACTGCGACCGCAGGAGGACAGTACGGTCGACAGTCGCACGCTATCTGAACGCGTTTCGGGATTGGTCGACTCTTCTCCCGTAAGCCCCGCCTACCAGGTGGTCGTTCGAAAGTGTAGTTGTGTAGTTCCTTACGGCAAAACGACGGGCGCTGTGCTCTCTCCAATCGCGAGAAAAATCTGAAATGAAACGTGTCGGCGCGCTAATATGTGACGGTTGAGAGGAACCGAGGACCAGGAACGTGCGAGAGGGTGGTTTACGCGCGGGTGCTACCACTTTCGAAGCGTGACGAGGAGAACGAACCGCGTAAAGCAGTGACAAAAGGTGGAGAGCGGTGAACACAAGAAGAAATATATATATATACTCACATATATATATATATATAAAAAAAGGAAATTCCGCGTCGAAGGAAAATCCGAGGAGACGCGTGTGGTGTCAGAGCTGCGGGCCAGTGCGAGAGAATCCTCTGTTTCGGGGGGGGGTTCTATGTCTTTTTCTCTCTTCTCTGTCTCTCTACCTTCTTTTTTTCTCTTCCCTTCTGTTTTCTCTCTCCGTCTTGTTACACGTTTTGTTCCACGGGTGGAAATACCGTCGCGACAAGTGCTATCGCGTCCAACGTAGCATGAGCTGTTTCGTATCGCATAGTTAAAAGAAGTAACGGAGAAGAAAAAAAAAAGAAAAAGGTAAAGGTAACGGAAAGGAGAAAAAAAAGTGCTTCGTTTAACCAACAAGGACGTCGTCAGCTGTGTGCGCTTTTACGAGGGGGACGTGTGCGAGAGAGAACCCGCTGCTGAGAGACAGAGAAATGGCGGCGCTGGTGGCAGGTGTCCAGTATGGGTTGTCGTCGCATAGTAATTTTCACGAAAACAAGTCCCTGATCTTCGTGAAACTCACCGACTCGGCGCAACGTGCCATCGACGACTTCCTCAAGAACCGGGTAAGCGAATCCTAATCGAAATTTCAATCGTTTCGCCTTCGCCACTCTTCCTTATGTATAGGCTAGGATCGCGAGCTTGTGGCGCTCCGCGTGTGTAGGCGTGTACGTACGAGCCTCTACACACGCGTCGCCACGGAACGGTGAGTGCGCGCGCGCACACGCGCGCTCGTTCACTCGGCTCGTTGATCCGTGTGCGTGGGGCCCGTCTACGTGTGCGCGTGCATGTGTCGTAATGTCGTGCCAAGGAAAGAGACACCCGATCGTCAACTAGCTCGCCATATTTCGCGTGGAATTTCGTTGGTCGCTGGCCATCCATTCGAATTATCGTAACTGCACCGCTGAAACCTGTCGCGAGCGTTATTATACGTGACTGCGACGATATAAATGTGTTACCAGTCGTTGTCGAAACCAGCGCAAAAAAGATCGTGGAAGGAACGCGTACGAGGCCACGTTGGCTCTCGTTAGCAGCTGGTTAGTGGCCCGCAAACACTTTTTCTCCGTTGTCTCGGCGCATGGCCGACAGAAAAATTCAACCCGATTCGATCCGAAATGATCGCGCGCGAGAGAGGTGCCCTTTTCGCGAACTTGACTCGCTCGACTGCATCGCCTTCGGTGTGTCCGTATGGTTTGACAACGACATTACGTAATAAGAGGACTGACAAGGCAGTTAGCTTGTTAGTCCGACTTACAGACCGCTCTAGAATCGAATCGAAAACGCGGCGGCTGGCTTTCCCCCGTCTCGATACGAACAACACGATATCCACCGAATAAATTACTTCTCGGACCGTATTACTTTTCACAGTCGCGCTACGTGAAATTAGATGAATCATCATTCCTCCTGCTTTTAGAATCGCGCATTTCTGCGGTCTGCTCTTCGACCACCTCTTTTTTTTTTGCTTTCAGTTGTAGTCGTCATTTAAAAATCGACGCGGCATTTAAATGGGGGTTCGGGACAAACATCCGGAAAATGTGTACAGTTCTCGAGCAAGGCGGATTTTTTTTTTTGACAAATTTCATTTGTTCTTCATAGTGTGAGGGACCCAATTACTGAACCTATATTAATTATATTTATTTTTGAAAGCATAATGAACCTTGAAAGACAGAGATATAACATACACCCCCGCCCAAAAGTATGTGGACACTAACCATCTTTATGAAATTTGTGATATATTATGTATACTGTTATTGTTAGACGGTATTTGTTGTTAAATTCTGTTACGTACATGTATCTAATGTATTTTAGTAGCATAAAATTAAACAATTTACTTATTTAATTTTCTTAAATAAAAAAAATTCGCCCAGAAAGCCTAATGCTGCGTTATATTTTCTTCTCATCCACGTATCCACCGCGTGCTTTTATAATTGCGTTTACCAGTCGTGGCATCCGGGCTATTAATTTTTCCATTATTTCACTGTCAATATGGTTGGGCCTTCCAGATCTTTTTGCAGAGGAACAAATTCCTGTAGCGCCGTACTTTTTAACACTATAATTTACACAAGATTTAGAAACTCCCACTTTTCCTGCAATTTCCCTTATAGAATATCCTTCTTCGTGTAGCGTAATTATCTGAAAACGCATTTCTACATTTAATTCCTTGCTTTTTGTGCCCATCGTGTTCTCACAAGAATTCAAAGCGAACTGATGTCGATGGAATAACAGAGCGGTTGCCACGCTCTTATCTACGGTCTTTCCACTCTGAATACTGTTTCTAAATATCGATATTAGTCTTGAGAATGTTTCAGAATGTACTAAAGTGAAGCAGTCATCGTGAAATGAACGAACAAACGTTTATAAACCGCCCGCACGCAAAAGAATATAACGCAGTATTAGGCTTTCTGGTCGAATTTTTTTTATTTAAGAAAATTAAATAAGTAAATTGTTTAATTTTATGCTACTAAAATACATTAGATACATGTACGTAACAGAATTTAACAACAAATACCGTCTAACAATAACAGTATACATAATATATCACAAATTTCATAAAGATGGTTAGTGTCCACATACTTTTGGGCGGGGGTGTATGTCTTACCGGATTGTAATGAAAAAAATTTTTTATCTCTTTGATTGATTTACTTGAGAGTTACTATATCTTCAATACATAATTAATAAATAATATCGATTTTAGGAACGATCATTCCGACAAATCTGTCCATTTTCTTAGGTTTTCATTTATACTCAATTCTGATTAAACCTCTATCGATTTTTTTCGGGAATTCATGTTAACATTCTCATAGTTTACTTAACGACTGATGACATCATCGAACAACCATACGTTCGATTTCTGGCCACAGCATGCCGCACCGTACGTCGCCATAAAATTACTTCACGCGGTCCTGTAGTGGTTATGGTTGTTCACTATTAATGCGCTTTTGCACTCGCTGGAATACGCATGATTGTCACGCAATATCGAATGAGCGGAAAAAGAAATATTTTCATTCTGACACTGCAAATAAATATGGAAAAAGTGCGCTCAAAGTTGCTGTTTATGTAACAGAATTGGCACAACAAATTTCGAATAATACAAAATACAATAGTCGATCGTTTGTCCAACCGTACCGTACAAAAGTATTTAAAATTGGCTGCTTCGACTTGAAAATGTGCTGCATTTTTGCCACAGACATAAAAAATTAACGTTGTCTCTTCGATGAGTTTCAGTTACCACCTCTAAAACATTTTTTCCTCCATAAATTTCATCTGTATTCCCATAATTATTTATCACCGTATATGCTCGATTAATTTTTTCGTAATTATACAATTAGAACAGTCCCATACCTCTGTAATCATCGACCGGTGCCTTTTCCTCATTTGATAATTGTTTACTCCATTTTACAGATTAATCGAATTATGAGAAATGCACGATAATGCAAATAATTTTAAGCATATTTTCATTTCGCCGTGGTGTTATCTGCTCGTAGGCCAACAGGAACGAAGTGATTATAGAAATTTAAAATAGGGGAAAAACTTAAATATATCGGAGTAGATAGCATATTCCACGCATTTGAATGGCAACAAAATTAGTATTTTCATAATATTCTCGGAAATGAATGTGACTATGGAAATTTTGCAATTTTACTCTGCTTCGTGCAGGAAAAATTAAAACGTAGGCAAAATAAAAACATGGCCGAGTAAAGTAGCACATTCCACGCACCTGAGGAGCACCAAAATTAATATTGTCAAAATATCCGCGAAAATGAAGGTAGCTTTATAGAATAGAAATGTTAAGATATGCTATTATTTGAAAGTCTGTAGGCATCGCTTGTAAATGCGGGCATGAGAGCTGCGCGGCTTTGTCTAGAAAATCGACGCGATCGTCAGATTCTTGCACCACCTGGTGTATCCTAACCTCTCGGACGAGATTCGAAAGTGAAGTCGTCGAAGGGGCGTGTCTTTCGTCAAAATATCGGCGCTAAAACCGAGCGCATGCAATACTTCGGGGGCCCCGCGTGTCCCGTGTAGAAACGCGTGCACGAAACGATTTTTTGAAAAGCAAAAACCAAAGAGAAACAGAATACACGGGATCTCTGGACGACGGGCAAAAGAATTTGGAAATATCTGCACGAGGTTTGCATGGGTCATCGCTTATCGCCTTTTTCTCCTTCCCCTCCCCTTAACGCGCTCCGCAGAATCACTCTAAAAATTCCAATTTTCGAAGTATGAAATGTAATAAAATTGTTCCCGTAAAACATTAGTAATGTATTTTGTAATACCAACATTTCTGCTAAACATATAAATTTATTGTTAAAGCTGTAACGTAAATCGAATATGGAACTCGATATATTTCCTGTATTTGCTATTTGCTATTCAATTAATTTGATGTTTACAAGTACGTTTATTATTATAAGGCCTTTCGAGTCCCACAGAAGTTTCTTTTGAAACACTACCCATATGTCCCAGTTTTTTTCCACAAAGTAGCTCTTCGATATTGCGCACACTGCTTCTCGACATATTGTACTTCAAATAACAATTGATTTTAGTTTTCACGTATTTCCGGTAAACTGATAAAAAAATGGTTAAAAAAAGTTGGTTAGTAACAATACGACGATAAATTGCAATTGAAAAATTAACAAAAAGGATTTTATTTAATGAAAAAATGAAGATCACTTCGATGGTTTTCATCAACATTGCATTTTCTTTTTCATTACTCGATACGCCTTCGTGTCCTGTTTAAACGAGTATTAGGGGTCTTGGGTCGAAAACGGATTAGTTTGGAAATTATTAATTTTCTGCCGTCACTCGTGAGGTCGGCCACACTGTACATCGACTCGATTCGTGAAGCTTCGAACGACAACCGTGAAAAATTTCGCTTTCCATATGGTGCCGGACGACTCACTGGCCAAACGGCTCGTTATCTGTGACGTACGTTTTATCACTGACATAAGACGTCTTTGACACCGAACTTTACTAAACGCGATCGTAATTTCGCAACCTCGAGCAGCTGTTTCACGCTTGGTCCCCGCGCAAATTGTTTTCTTATTCATCAGATTCGACAAAGCAGCGGCGGTTGTTCCTTTGTAAATTCCGCTAACGGAAAATATTTACATAGTGAAATCGCGACGATTGCATTTTTTTCCATTGGATCGTGTTAAAAAGCCTCGCGCCGTTTTATATACGTCATTGCGGAGTCACCACGCAGCTAAAACATTACTTTTATACGAATTTATTATTCACAGTTATCGACTATACTAGTAATAAATATCATTTAACGAGAGCGATCGATATAAAATCCGTTCGGTCGTTGTTTTTCGCTGGAATCTGTGACACATCCGTTGCGCGAGAACGCTCGAAATTCGTTTTGGAAAATAGTCAAGAATGTGGAACAATATTTGCATTGTCCGAGGAAGAACAATGTCGTGTCATCACACAAATCACGAAACAAAACGTACCTGAAAATACGAATTTAGACGCAAGAGAGACTTGGTTTGGGTCTGCTTGCACCATCGCGAACCCGTAATCGTGTCTCGAAGCGAAAGGCTCAAACAGTTCTGTTTTCAAAATTACGTAATCCCACTGATTTGGTCGAAAAGATTAGTAGAAATACGCCCCTATTGGGGAATTGACTCCAATTGAGGGGAATCATAATTACCCTCTCTCTGTCAATGTGGTGTAAGCATGGGGGAATAGCGGCGTGGAAGGGTAAAAGTAGAGTAGGGGGACAAGTCTTCATCTGAGGATTCTGGACAGAGCGGTATCGCCAGATCAGGGAAATTGAGGGGAATACAGGGGGACAAGTGTTAATCAGGCGACGCCGGGTATAATGTCCATCGGACCGGGTCTCCATTTGCAAACAACACACTGATCTACCAGAGAACAGTTGTCCGTAGCTAGATCGTTGCCAAAATATTGCGCAGCAGATTTTACCTTTTTTTTCGCTGAACCGCCGAGTACGGAGACGATTCTAATTATTTTGAAAAACGGTCGTGACGTTATCGGTCGGATTCAGCGGCAACCGAGCCGAAATTGCGTTCGGAATTAGGCGAGAACCATTTTATTCGTGACACGTCGGAAAGCAAAGTTGTGGTTCGCGAAGTGCGTTCGCGTGTTAAAATAATTCGCTGCCCCATAATCGCTCTTTAATTAACCGGATCGATCGGCGGCCGTTCAACGCCGAAGATTCAGGGAACGACGTTACATCAGGGACATTATCCAATTGCTCGGGCTCGAGACCTCGACCTGCAATTCGTGCCCGCGAAACAAAATCTTCGCGATTGACGCTGTTATAGAGACACGGAAATCCAGCTCGTAGGTGTCGATCATGGGCAATTCATTGTTCGAATTAATTGTGTGGGTGGCTGTGCGGGGTCGATCGATCGATCCAACGAAATCAGGGGCTACACGATTCGGATTAACAAGGACGCTAGTCAAGCGAGACAACTTCGATGCGCTTTTACCGTGCTGTAGCACTCGCGGAAATATTTGACAGACATTTGTCTCGTCAGCCTTCGCGTCGAAGGGGTCAATACCGTTCTCAAGGTTGAACGGTTCACTTTGTCGAAACTGTCGCGGCGCAGATGGAAATTTTAAAATGGCGCGTCTCTCAATTACGTAATTCCATTAAAAACTGTACTGTATTAACATATTTTTGAAGTATTTTATTACACAGTATCAACCCTTAACACTCCGAGCATGTTTTGATACAAACCCCCACTTTCGGGGCGAAAATCTCGTAATTTGATGAGAAACTGTATTGTATCTATATTAATCTATATCTAAAGAATTTTCTTATGCATTAAAAACTCTTGGTAGAATGGTAGAATAAAATGGAAAATACGTTGAGTTTACACCCCTTGAAGGTACGGCTGAAAGCAAAACGAATATTTGCGATTGACTCACTTATCCCTTCTAAGAGAATGGACGATACAGTAAAAGGGATTGGGGTAGTAAAAGCAGGTAAAATTTGTCCCTGGCATGTTAAAGGCAAGAGCCTTTATGATTCATCGGAATACGTTCAGAACATCATAATCTGGGATTTAATGGTCCCCAAGTGTCTGCAGACCGAACCAAGTCGTTACGAGTAATTGCACTCTACCCTTAAGAATCTCGGGACAACAGGACTGAAAAATAAAACTTGTCCAATTGCAAGAAACAAAAGCGAAATGAAAATGTCTGTCCTGTTTTAATAACTGAGGGAAATTGAAAGTAATATAAAATCATTTATCAGTCTTCAGAATCTTGACCAGGTCCGTCTCAGAAAATCAAATTTGAACAAATATTTCTAAAATTTAAAGAGATTGATGGCGTTCATAAACTGTCTCAGATGAAAGTTATGGCGTCTAATTTATTCAAGTCGACCCTAGCCGCGTCACTCGAACCTTGCAGTGTGCAGGTAGATCAGTTGACGAACAAGCGAAATAGTTGAAAGATTCGATGAATTCGCCGCAGATAGATAGAACAGGGACATACCTGTCTATTGTGCTCGTTCGCATGCAGACGTCCATGATGGAGTCTTGACATTCAAGGTCGCCGTGGTCGTTAACACACGGCCCCTGGCCTGAATTACTTGATGGACGCAAAACTACTTTGCCATCAACCCCCGCCCGCCCTTCGTCCCACTCTCTCGCCCCCTCTCTGCCGATTTTTTTTCACCGTACCAGGCCGTTGCGTATTTTCCCCGTTTGCATTCGATGCAATGCATTCGGCGCATAGGCTCGCGACATTGCGTTCCGCGGCATTATGCAACTACGCTGGGGACAAGGAGATTCGAATGCGCTTGCACGTACGCGCGGGACGCGAGCGTTTCGACGTCGATCCGCGGACGACTCTTTCCCCGTTCGAATTAACACCTAGACCCCGAATTAACTCCTACTTGTCCTCGAAAACAGCGTTTCTCGATTTTATCACTTTCGAAGGTAATTAATTGACTGCGCGGGACTTTTATGGAAGATAGGAATTGTCAATTTGAAGAAACAGGAACCAAATAGTTATTTCTATTTTAATTGACACTGGATTTACGAATTTTAAATTTACAATTATTAAGAATGCAAGGACGCACTTGCGAAGAATTGTTCAATAGATTCGTTTCTTTGAGCAAATGTTTCAATAAAAATGGCTGAAGAGATAAATAATTAGATTAATTTTGTTGTTTTTACAGCGAAATGTAAAATAGTCACTTTTGGTGGTCCGTAGACCTAGAGTTAAGGTAAAAATGATATATCTGTATTTTCAAATTCCTCTAATCCTTTCACTACTTTCACCGCGTGAGTATTCAATTACATACTAAATTGTATACTACATTACATACTATATTCCATACTAAATTACATACTAAGTTATATATACTAAAATTGTATACTCTAAATGAAATTAAAATGAAAAACATTTGAAAGCAATCAGTGTAGATACAATATTATTTATATCAGCATGAACACTTTGTAACACAATTAATTGTTATTCAATGAGTTAAGGTGAAAGTCTAGCCAAAAATGTCCACATAATCGAAACTTGGAATTTATAATAGTGGATACTACTTCAACTCTTTTGCATTTTAGAAATCCTAATAAAACTCGGTTTAGCGTAAAATTAGATTAGAAATAGAATTGTAAAATTTGGTCGGAAATAACAGAAGGTTGAAACAACAAAACTGTGCAGAAATTGGGAATTGAGTGGGAAATTTTTTTAGAAAATGATGATACGAGATATATCGAATTGAGGAGGGAAAATCATTTGAGAGGAGTTCACGGTCGCAGAGCATCTTGGAAGAGCAGAAGCACAATTCTCCCGAGGAATGGAGAGAAGGAACACAGGTTAAGCAACGTGCGCGCGTTCCTTTAAAAAGCAGCGAGAGATTCACACGGAGGCCTTCCGGGGCCTCGACTCTCCCAGAGGCCAGTTCGGCCCGGGTACGTGGCATAACCCCGTAAGAAAAGAGGCGTGGGGCCCCCTTCGAGTAGCACAGCTGTTCCTCGAAACTTGAATAACGATCCGGGGGAACGGGCCGTGGCCGGCGCGACGGTTGGAAATTTTACAAACCGAGAATATGTATTACCTCTGCGAGCGTGATTCGAATTAAGCTCTCGTGCAAGGAATAGCCTAGCCATTAGAAACGGCGGTTTCGTTGACTGGAACCGTGCACGGGGAACGACACCGTTAGGACACCGTGTCTTTGGGCCCTAGGCTGGCGAAGAGAGTGATCTACATATCAAATATTTGCTCGGTCAAGGGAGTAGTGCACACAGACTGTAAGAATGCCGAGTTTTACGCTCCTATACACAAGTCGCTTTGCCTTCGTGGCCTAAATTATTTTAAACAATCCCATTTGCTCAGCTATTCTTAACTTTTCTATAAACTCTTGGAACACATGTGTTTGCCCAAATTGGTTTACTTTATGTCATAAGTGTCTGTCGCTTAATAAAGGTCAAGGGGGGACATATGTCTAGGAGGTCGTAAAGTGACTTCGAGAATTTTTCTCACTTCAATAAATGGTTAAATTAAAAAAATATTTGGTACATAAGTTGTGTCACACTTTTATCCACAGAATACTAAATTGTCGTTAGAGAACATTCAATAGAAGTGGCGTGGCAGCCACGTTTAGACGATTTTTCAAAACCATTGTATCTCAGAAACCAATGGGTCAATTTCTTTTAAATTTTTTACAGGCTTACTTGACGCAATTATCTAGTATTTGTTGTAGAATTTTGTTCCTGAACAGCATAGTTCTTTTTAAAATAAATAATAGACTCATTCGCGCAAAAAACTACTTTTACCTTCAAATGTCCATTTTGCGAGAAATGGAGAAAATCGAAATCGGTTATGATTAGTAATTTTTTTTTTTTGGTCTACTTTAAGCAGAACTTTTCCTTTTTTGATTCGGATAAAAAATTGCGGAAGTACATTGGTTACCGCAAACGGCTTTCTTGAATCGGATATTTTTTAACGAAAATTTAGTATTCTGTAGATAAGAGTGTGACACAATTTCAGTGCTAAATGTTTTCTTAATATAACAATTTGTTGAAATAATAAAAATTCTCAAAGTCAATGTCCCCCCCCCCCCTTAAGTAACAGTCGATGCGATCATGGCTGATAAGAGTCCGCCGTCTCTTCAAGCATATGGTTCCCGTAAAACATGTTGCACACGTGGGACGGCGTCGTTATTTATGGAAAACAACCTGAATGCTCGTGAAACGAATAATACCGTTTCGCCAGTAGATCTTCGATTCCGCTTTGTTCAGCGTCTATCAACCTGGCTTGATTCCTCGGCTTCTTATTGGTGCCGAAAGACACGGGCTCGAGCGAGTAACAACGTTCCTGTATTTTTAACGAGCGGAACATTTAGAAAGCGTCCGTTTCGTCCATTACGGGCCCCCATTTACGATCGAAGGCGTGTAGATCTCTCGGACAAAATTCATTTCGATCCCTCGGAACGAATTTTTCGGTCACGATTGTTACCATTGCGATTTTGAGTGACAGGCGTTTCGTACTAGTTTCTCTCGTTCCTTACTCGAAAAGGGTATAGCCAGACAAGGGGGGTCAAATGTCCCCTCCAGATCAAATTGATTCTTCTTCATACCATTCGACAGAGCCCCCAAGGAAAACTCGACAAGTTCCAAGTCGGCGCCCTTACCAGAAGGGCAGGGGGAGAACGATTCAGTGAATTATGCTGTATTTCTCCCTCTCTGCTTGACAAAAGATTGCGAAAAAATTCGTGGACATTCTACCTGACAGCACACACGACTGTGAATTTTTAAAAAATTTTTTACTGCAACATCAATTTTTTAAAAATTCTAGAATCTGAAAATTGCTGATTTTATATTGAAGTTGTCGGATGACCACGTCTTTGTATTATGCTAGTCCTGTTATGGTTATTAAAATGTATTTTTTCGGATTAGACAAACAGCTTAGAGGAAATTAAAAATCTTCAGAAATCCAGAAAGAATTTTAACTGTCTGCAAAGGAAACAAAATTATAGTCCAGTCACTGGACTATGCATAATTTCGGTAATTGTAACATGTATATTGACGAGGGGTAGGTTTAGAATTTAAGTAATAACAATGCGAAGTGTAAATAATTTCGATGCTGATAGTTTCCGATTTTGGTAGGAATTTTGTTTTTCTCTCGCAATTCTTCGACTTTTCAATTTCTTGGCAACCCATCCTCGGGTCCCTCTGTTTGACGAGCCATTATCAGCCCGATTAGATAATGAAATCCAGGAACATTGTGTGCATGTATATGAAGCATGAAACCCGATGATCCCAGGCGTAGAACGCGTTCCGGAAATGTAATTACGGCCGACGGTGTCGCTTGAACGGACTCGCATTTCTTTGTAATCGCGGTGCAACGTGTATTCTCTCGTTACATGTCCTATGCTCGGGTTCGCCGAGTAACACGTAACGAGGGAGTTACGCGTTCAAAGCGTACCTGTTCGAAACTGTCCGCTATTTACGAATTGCTGGAACCTCAAATCAATTGCACACGTTTCTATTTAATCTCGTGTGCCATCGATTTGTTTACGCGCGCGCGTTAACATCTTTTCCTTTTCTCCCTCGAATCGCTTTATTCTATTTCGAATCTGAATGACGAAACACGGCGAACTTGTTGCTTCCGAATTTCATGGCTGCTGCAAAGCCTCTTTGTAGTTTATTTCTTCGTAAATAATCGAAAATAATTCCTGAGCATTTGATATTTTGGGGGTATGTCAATCACAAAATTTTCGTACTACAGATTTATAAAAAAAAAAATGCTTCCACGTGTGCAGAAACACTTCGAGAAAAAGGGATCTATTTTTAGGCAGAGAACCATTTTTATACAATTCTTTTAAACATATTTTTCATGGACGTGGTTTATTAAAATTTATTTCCTTTTTTTTTAATTGTCATTTAACGACGAAATAATCACTCGAGACGGACAATTTTGGATTCGACCATTACAAACAAAACGTGACCCTCAGAATTATATGGACCCTAAAGATCGGATAATATGCGTATCGACAACGTTCACCGATTAATGTCTTCAAAGGATTGCCGTTACTCTTATTGTAAAACGTCGAGTCCAAATATTCAGGATTTATCCACAGCGCGATATATGAATTACGTATGGTGAAAGTGGCTGGTGAAATACACCAGAGGGAGCGGAAATTTCGGGAGTTGATATAACGACGGGCTTAAAAGTGGCTGAGGGAGAGAGAGAGAGAGAGAGAGAGAGAGAGAGAGAGAGAGAGAGAGAGCAGCAGATGTTTCATTTTCGTGCATCAATCGAAGTAAATCGGACTCGATCGTCGCTGTGGGCTGTTTCAACAACATTAAGGGGGAGGGGGGCTGCCGGCTGGACGTAAATCAGCTGTTAGATGCAAATATTTATTATTTGTTTGATAAACATCAGTGACACGGTTTTACTACTCTTGAAACTTTTATGTCTCAGCTTTTAGGGGTGTTTTAAAATCAAAATTCGTATTTTATGTGTATGGTGTATGAGACACGCATATAAACTGTGTTTGTAGAGAATAATGTGTGAAAACTAGTTTATTTTTAATGAAGAGAAACAAAATTGAATATTTTATTTAGAGCGCAGGGAAAAATAATTGAATATTTTCCTTAGAATGAAGAGAAAAATATTTTGTATCTCAAGGTCAACCGGAGATCATCATGGTATCAAAAGTTTTGTCATTGCTTTAGTATTGGCTCACTAGGAGACCGAATCGTGTCTCCTATACGATAAGTCTGAAGTATTGGACCCAAGGTGTTCACACTCATCGCGACATGTGGTATTTTCAAATAGTATTTTCTTGCGGCAATATTTCAGTTTGTTTTTAATGTTCTTTCTCAAACTAGTTCAAATTTTCTCCAGCTCTGATCAGTGGCGTGATAAATCAGAGGCGTTATAAATTCGAGAAAGAAACGTGTATCGTCGCTCACGCGTTTCGACGCGAGTCGTCGAAAGTGCAAACAAAATGAAAATTACACGCGGCGAATCGAGGTTGCGCGTATGGTTGCGCAATTGAACGAAATTAATGTATGGAAATCGATCGACATTCACTCGCGTCGCGCAACGCTGATGCGGCGACAAAGGGAGAACAAAGATTCGTTCGAACTTTCATCGAGAAACACTATGGGAAGAAATCTTTCTGATGAGAAAGTAATCTACAGGGTGTTCCGAAAATTTCTTCCTGAAAGTTTCTCTTTTCGAAATTTTGTTTAACCTTGAAAGGTCCCTGAGGTCATTTAAAGTAACTTTTTTCTTGGCGATAATTTCCGTCTCGGCTTTATTCAAGAGTTAAACATATGGACCAATCAGAGCGCGGATACAGCGGACGGATTCTGACTCAGCGATAGGTCTCGCTGTAGCGTTGCCATTGGCTGCGCCAGAATCCGCGCTCTGATTGGTCCATGTTTTTCTTTAATAACTTGAACACAAAGCCGAGGCGGAAATTTACGCTAAGGAAAAAGTGAATTCAAATAATCTCGGGGAACTAGCCCTTTGTTTTCCGACATTTTTTTAACACTCATAAACGTGCCGATTGTATTTCTTGGTTTTTGTAACATTTACGTTCTTAAATCGGAGATTTCGTGTGCAACAACCCGATACAAGAGAGCACCCGATGCTGTTACAAATAATAAATCTGATGCCCCTGTTAGAGAGGAACTCCGCGGTACGTCTTGAATAAAAGAGCTGCTTAGGTAACACTTCTAATGAGCCTATTCTATTCCTCCTTGTAACCGTCGGAATTCTGCATGATATTTAATTATTCCCCGGAAACGTGGAAGAAAGTTCGAAGCAAGATTGCAGAGGCAAACTTCGTACAGGTTTTCACACAGCAAAAATCGCTGTTATTCTATCGTTAATAGAAAGCGAACTTCCATGTGGTTTTGTGGTCGGAGTTGTAATATCGTTGGAAAAGGAATCTCGGAGCGACAAGTGAGAGAGGAAGTGTACTCTTGTCGGGTTCGATTTCTGCGTGTGAAAGAGAACAGAACCGTCAAAAGCATTTTCAAAAACCTGTCCCGTCGAAACACGTTCCGTCACGCAAGAAAATCATTTTGTACTCGGTGGAGAAAAAAAAAGAACGAGCAAATAAATCGATTTCCACCGCGTTTTCGGCAACGAACCGACTCGCGTTCGGATTTTTCGGCCTAACAGCACGGCGTGCGCTGCGTTCCACGAGAGCGGTGAAATCAAGGGTTTCGATTCCACGGGAGCGGGAGTTCACACGGCGATTTGCCGGCGGAATCGTTTGATCGACACGATTGTCCCCCGAACCCGTAAATTCACTGGATCCGGTTCGAACCGAGTGGATAAAAAAAAAATAAAAGTTACGTGCTGAAAATGGCCCTTTCGGATCGACGTGTGCCGTTAAATTGATGCACGAACTCTCTACTCCGCTAGACACTAGATGGTTAATCTATTTACTACACGGAAACACTTTATGTCGCTTTCAGACGAACGCGTTACGTCGGAACACTATCGTCACTCTGGTATCCAGAAAACGGGTCTTTGTTTCATATTTCATTGTGTAAAATGAAAACTATCGTAGGAAGCAGAACTTTAATAAATATAGTGTTTACTCGATATATGTCCAAAACACTACTACTATTTTTTAATCCACGCGATTTACAGTCATCGGCAACTGAGGCTACTCGAGCTTTGGGGCCCCTGTCGAGGTATACAAGGCAGAGGGGATAGTTTTGAGACTTTTATCGTCTAGGAATTTGGGACATATATAGAGTAAATGCATTTCTTCTTTTAATCATTTTAGCGGCAGTGGGGATAGTTCTGGGACTTTGATCGACTAGGCATTTGGGACACATATAGAGCAAACAGTGTATGCATATTTCCTCTTTTAATAATTTTAGCAAGCCGAAAATAACATAACATCATTCAATTCGTCTAATGCTTTCATAGTTTTGTATTAGACCGGACCACTTTCAAGAGATCTGTAGTTCCTCCGAGACTTTTGTTCTTCACAATGAGTACTATAGGATGCGATGAAAAAAAAATTTGACCCCGAAAAAGGCGTCAAGGTCAATTCTGCGGTACATGTTTTAAATAGATCTCCACCGATCCAGAGGTGAAGAATCACGGAGTAGTGGTCAAGACATACAATTTTGAAACACCCTGTACAATATTAGCTCCATTTGTTACTAAATAAGTAGCAGTTTGAAGTGTTCATAATAATTGCATCGCTCTCTGTTGCATTCTTTTCGTTTACTCAGCAAACGTGACTGAAATGTTTGGGACGAGAACCTGTGGATACGGAATTTTTATTTTGCCGATATTCACTCGAAGATGAAAATGCTGACGAAATATTGCGTAGCAAGAATCGAACGAAATTCGCGGACGAATTCAATAATCGAAATGAAAGCTGCGAATTTCGAACCTGTCGCGTGTGCGGCAACGGATTTCCGCGATGGGAATTCGATAGAGACGTTTGGAAAATATGGAATAAGTGGGTAGAAGGCCTCAGATGCTTTCGTTCTGTCTCTCGTTTCAGTCCTACCCGACCCGACCCGACCCGACCAGACTTTTATTTCGCTCGCAAGCCATGCGCGTAAAACAGGGGGTCGTCAATTTATATATCGAAGCTGGTTGCGCTCCAATGCATTTTCCTTGTTCTGCGTCGAGCTGTCTGAACCAGTTCGGAAAAATTGTGCTACACCTGCATCGCGAGTTGTTTTTTATACAACGGTTAACTATCCAACGAAATAAATTTTCATGAACCTCTGTTCTTGTTCGCTGGCAATAACAGAGTCATTATCTTTCCGTACAAGGAACCTTGAAAGAGAAGTATTTCTTCATATACATTCTTCAAGGTGTATTATTACTAAATCTTTATGCAAAATAAAAAATAAATTTCTTTCCTTTAACCTTTCCTTTAATCTTATTGAGCTGAATATATGCTCTGCTTTGAATTGTACGTAACCATTTTTGGCAAATGAGTGACTCAATTGATGCAGAAAATTTTTATGTAAAAAGATCTTTAGTCGAATTAGAACGCATAGTGTAAAACTCTTTTACATTACTTTATAAAAATAATAAGATTTATTCCAATGTTCGTCCATTTATTTTCGTAATATGCACCCAAACAAATAAATTTATTCAATAAGTCTGAACGCATTGTTTACAATCTCAACAATCATAATTTAAAAATATTTGGGCCCATCGTTTCAACTGTTCCGTAAACTTTAAGCAATACAACGACCATGAACTTTGCAAATATTGCGAGCGTACATTAATAGGAGATAAACACGATTATCGTGCTAAATATCGGGTGAGCATTTCGTTGAATGATCGTTTTATTGATGCCGGGGCGTGATTAAATTGTCCGCGCGTGAGCATCGTCGAATAAATTCAGACGAAGGGATTAAATTATCCTCGGAATGCGTCTGTTTACACACGAAACACGGTATCATTGTATCAGTGGCAGCTCTCGAGACTATAAATTCCCCCTGTAGCTGCCGTGTAAAAGCGTCGTGAAAAAGGTGCAAGTGCCGCGCGGCGAAGAATGCAGCCACGGAACTTCTTTCTGGCGAAAGGGGTACGCGGCTTTTATGTCTCCGGACGGCCCGACGATTTTCTTAAAAACCTCTTTTTTTTAGTACTCCGAGCGTGAACGTCGCGTTTCCAGCACCGGGTTTTAACTAAAACGAAATCTCGCTCTCGCGTATCGAGGAGAGCGGTGTCGTTCTCAAAAATCCTTAGTTCCGTTAAAAGTGAAATCTGTGCTCGTTGCAACTCTACGTTTACTACAGAAATGAAATACGGTAGTAGCGGGACCGAAAGAGGTAACCAATCGTAGTGCTTCGTTGATCTGTTGTTTCTTCGCAGACCATTATCCCCACCACGAGCTCCAGTACGTTGAATATTTCGTGGTAGGGGTCGGTAGCACGCAACTAAGAGGGAACACGAATTGAGGGGAAAAAGTTACCCTCCCTCTCTTCCAGAACCGGAGTATACACGACAGGGACTGTCGTGATTGGGCCGCAGCGGAAGCGCGGTAGAAGGGGAAATTAGAGTGGGGGAACAAGGCTGCTTCGTGCAGAGTCGCTAGATTAAGACTTATCTCCCCACTCCTATGACACCATTCCCCACGCTTCTGCCACGGCCTGGTCACGTGGATAACCCGGTACTGACAAAGAGAGGCTAACTTCTTCCCCTCAATTCGAGTCAATACCTCTGATCCGGCGACTCTGGTAGAGCCCTCGCGGTTAAGCTTATATTATTGCTAAGATGGCGGTACACCTTGCATTCGAAGGTCAACGTGTAACATTTTGAGACGAAAAAAGCGTCTTCGGTTTCCCAGTCGTCGTATCGTGTGAAAATATTTTAGAGAAAAGGGAATGCATATTTTTTGTCGTTGTTTTCGATGAGCTCCCAAGATGGACTTTTTGCGCAGGTACAGACTGACAACTGAGTCGAACGAGGCTCTTGATAGCGTGGTTTTAATTAGTCCGTGATTAAACAGAGCAAGGCTTCTCTCGGCTGGTAAAAAATATGTTGCCCGAGTCGGTGAGCTGTCTCCGATCCTCACGAATTTCCAAACGAGAGTGGATCAAGTAGTCCAATTAAGGGCACAGCGGCAGCGCGCGTAACAAGGTCTTCAATCAACACAACCCGCTTCCGATCGAATCGTTATTTCCGATTCGGTTCGTCGGGCTTTTCATTTTTCGCCTTTCGTCGGTTTTCTTCTTGATTCCAGGCCAATGATTATTCTACACGCTCGGCCGGCACGGTTACGCATCGTCGCCGTGCCCTCTGTGACAATGCTACGTAGAGTGACCAGCCCACCTAGTGAATGAACGTCGACCAGTAAATGAACACAATTTGTATTAAACAAAAAAATAACATTTATTACAGTTTTCGATATAAGACGGCGATATTTCTTTCGCAACAAGAAAATCGCTATCCTCTTTTGTTTTTTGGAAGTTTCCGCTAGACACCGCCTTAGTGCCAACGTCGCCAGATGAGGGGAGAGAGCACGAATTGTGGGGAAAAAATTACCCCTTCTCTGCCAGTACTGCCAGAAACACGTCACGTGACCGGGCCCGTGGGAGAATAGCGTCGTGGAAGGGGAAGGGTAGAGTGGGAGACAAGTATTAATCTGGCGACTCTGCTTAGTGCTAGGACGAGAGGAAACTTCATGAGACCCATAAATGTTCAGCTTAATATGTCCCCTCATCCGCAATAAGTCGGAAAATCCGTCCCGATGCATCGTCTTATATCGAAAGAAAACTTACTCCAGGGCAAACCAAGGCCTTTAGAACGTCACTATCATTTTCCACATTCGGCGTGAATCAAAGAAACGTTTCTCCTATCCGATATATGACCCTCGTCAGAATCGTGTAGTGGACATTCACAGAGAATTCACTGTAATAAGTTTACTTAGATGATTAATAGACTGCGGATTTTATGGATTCATGACAAGAGTAGATAGGCGCATTTTGAAACAGTAAAAACATTAGAAAAATTTTAAAAGTCTGTTGCATTATTTTCAACCTATTAAACATATTAAGAAAGAAAATAAATGTCTACTTCACTCCTTTCTGTTGCAATACAGGTAGAAAATGTTTATTTTGCATAAAGATCCGTAGTCTAATGATTAATAATGATAGTATTTCTTGATCAACAGGCTTCATAATATTTGCATTCTAAAATCGGATATTTTGTATACCTACTCATAATTTAGCCACTAAAAATTGCTGTATCAGTATTCAAAATATTTTTTACATTATTAAATTTGTTTGTATTTAATAAATCACTAAACACTTCAGTATTGTACCAGCAAATTGCTCCATTTTTATATGTATAACATGACAATAGCAATAGCAATAACATGGCAATATATATAGAAGGAAAATATTCTAGATCGGAAAAAATGTTTCGTTTTGGATTTAAAATAGCTTCGAGTGCAAAGCGTTAATTTAATTAGTAAAAATAATTTCCCCATTTATCTTTTCAAGTTAATTTTTACTTTTAAACACGAAAGCATGTTAATAGGAGCAAGTTCCCTAGTAGAATTGTGACCCGGTCAGCGTTCATCATTCCTTTTCACCTTCACCGTCGCGTCGACCGAAACGAGCCGTGTGCTCGCGTGAAATTCGAGATCGTCGGCGCGTCGCGCGTCGGTTGCGCGCTTCCTTCCGCCCTATTATATCTCCGTTCTCGTCTGTTTTTCATCGGTCGCCTCCATCTGGCAAGGTTTGATGGGATCGTAACACGATTGAAACTTCATCGAAGAAACGTCCTTGCAGCTGCGCCGAACAGGGAACGCGCCGCGAGATTACCGCGTCCTCGAGGCCACGAGACGCGAATTTCCGTGTAATGGAAACCGATATAATGGCTTCCGGGAGTGCTGGTTTAACTTGGATGATGGTCGCCGCGATTCTTGAGATTCACTCCTCTAACCAACAAGGAATGTACTTCAATTTGGTTCGTGGGTTTGTTTTACAATTTTTTAAACAAACTTCCGAAGGTGTTTCTTGTGGATCCATTAGTTAATATAGCAGCTGTTCATTTGATTTAATTACAGTACCAATTACTGTGCCTATATTAATTATACTTATCATATTTTTATAGCATAATGAATATTGGAAAAGAGATGTTAAATTTTTTCGCTAAAATCTCTTTTTTAATATTTATTATACTTTAAAAAGAATTAATATTGGCACAGTAATTGGGTCCCTTACCGTATATTGTCATTTTTTCAAAATTCATGTTATATAGTAATCTAATTGTTCTAGTTTCTCAAAAAAATTCCTGGTCATAAGGAAATATTTACAAAGTTTCCATTAGACAGCGGATTTTATGCATTTATGACAAGAATGTGTAGGAATAATTTAAAACAGTAAAAGGATTAGAAAAATTTCAAAATACTGTTACACTATTTTCAATAAATATATTAAAACAAAAACTAAATTTCTATTCCACTCCAGTTTGTTGCAATTCAGGTAGGGAACTATTATTTTGCACCAAAAGTAGACAATAACAATAGACTTCGAGTCTGAAAAGATGAGGGAAACAGAAATGCAGATTCCGTTCGAAAACTCTCACCGCCAGCAGGCGGTGTGACTATAGTAGAGAAGGGATCTCCCGAGGAAATTGATAGCACCGTCAATTAGGACAATCTGTCCAGCAAAACCCGAGATTTGGGTCCATCGAACCATATGGTCAGCTCTCGATATCCCTTCCGGGTTACACGCGCGCTGCGGAGGAAGCACACAACGGTCGGGCGGGATAGAGCGGATAATTTGCTAAGGACATGGCAGCTATGCCAATAAGCGAAAGTGCCACGCGGAGATATAGGGGGCAGGTGCGGAAATCAGGCGAATCGATTGTAGGAAGCGGTGGAGGACGGCCGATCGAAAGCCGCGATCCACGGGAGAGTTATGTCGGTTGGATGTCTCTCGATCGGCTGTGAAAAAGTCGGGTGAAGGGAGAATGTCATTAATACCGGGATAGGCTGCGTCGTTCGTGTGCGTCTCGCGCAGTTCATTCGGCGAGCAAATGCTTTCTCCGAGGAAGGCCTGCGAGAACGTCCTTTCTCTCTAAGGACGTCGGCCGCTGGGAGGAGAGACCGTCTCAAGGCCGTTCGCGCAGGAACACTCTAGATCGTGGATCAAACTCTCCGGACCGACGATGACGAACATCATCCGCGACTTTAAAGAAACGCAATAAACCCTCCTACAACGCGGCACTCTCACAACGCCGATTCCATATATAGCATTATCTCCGTAACTGTCGTCGTGTCTTCGGGTTTTCTCACCGACAGTTCTACAAAAGGTAATTTTTTGAAAGAGGGGCGACAGGAACCGAAAAAGAAAGAGGCACTGGGTTTCGAGCGTTCGGCGAACATCAAAGGACTCGCGCCGGCTCAGCCTTTTAAATTCAAAAATCTTTATTGTTCTTTTTTCGTTAATTAAAGTTTACAAACACGATATAGTTACGATCATAATTACTTGTGTAACAAGCGATTAAAGTTACTGACTTGACATTTACGGTAGAGGTAGACGAATTCTTAACTTCGCTTGTTACACACGCAATTATGAGCGTAACTATGTCGTGTTTGGTGTCATTTAAATTGGACGAACGAAACGAATGCGACGGTGTAAGCTTGACTCATGAAAAACCAAAAATAAGAAAGTTTCGTTTTTTATTTAAACGTTCGAGCTCGCGCCGGTTTCTTCGTCTTTTCTGCTCATCAAATGTAAACTAAAAACAATCCATTTAAAGAATGTAAAGATGCCGTTGTATTATTTTTATCTTCCTTTAATTTTATAGAGTATTGTATAAATTACGATCCCGATCTCCTACCTTTTCGAAACTTCACTTCGTGAGAAATGATAAAACAGTAGAGAGAAAGATGATCGTTTCAAATGTTCTCCCGCAGTCTACCACTTCATCATTACGCCTCGAGCGAGTCGAGTCACTGTTGTTAATGATCGTGAATCAGATACTTCGTATAAATTGCTCGATGCATCGCGGAGCTTTAGACATGTAACAGTGAATGCAACTGATTATAAATAAAAAAGATAAAAATGTTTATCGACGCTGACTACGGTTTTTATAAATTTCTCCATAAAATATGCAAATGTTAATAAGACTCTGTGGTTTGTTTCATGGATCTCTATGCATAATAAAAGTTTTTTGCATTTGTTATAAAACGTAGGAGCCACTTCAGAACGCTTTCCGTTCTTTAATAATTTGACCAGATAGAAACAAATATGTTAATGCTATTATTTCTTTCAATTTGTAAAAATTCTTTTTTGGATCTATTCTGAACCATTAAATTCTAATTTCCTACTACTTTTTTGGCTGTCCAATACGATCAAGGATAATCTCAAAAAATAGGTGTAAAAATGAGGAAAAAAGGAATTGATACGTAAGAATTTGAATAAACCTAAGAAGGTCCCCTTGAAATCGTCCAACAGCAAAATAACCGATTGCTTAAAACTTAGCGGTATGCGGGCACCCGACATTTCGGGTTCGGGCCGGGGCGGGCCGGAAAATTAACTCGGGGCTGGGAAATTTGTTCGGGACTGGATCCGGGGGATTCCCAAGGTTTATAAAGATTGGGTACCTGCAATTGTAGTCGAGCCGCCGGGTCAGGTTCCCGAAGCAGTAGTCGGCTGGAACCAAGCTTGAGGCTGCCAAAAATTTGTAATCACAGGAATGTGACAGTTTTCACGACTTTCCGATCTAATTTAGTGTTTTATATTTTGGGGTACTCGAACATCGGAAACTTTCGGGACCCCAGCCCGACCCAAGCCCGGGATTTCGCGTACCTGCACACCCCTAATAAAATGTTGCCATTACGAGGCGCATAAAAAGTTGCACCGACGAGTCTCGCTTTCGACGAGGTCAATGTAGGTGAACACGCATAATCGAAACGTTGGAGGGGTTCGTCAGAGGGGGTGGTAGGCTAGAAATCACCGTGGAGAACGGAACACAGAGACGGCGCGGTTCATCGGCTGGCGTGACGATTAACACGGTCAATTAGCACGCGTTTGAACGCGACGTTATTTATCGAGCTATCATTATCGGGTAAAGCGATGGTCGTTAGACTCTCTCCCCCCACGGGCGCTCGGTCTTCATCGTAAGAAACATAATTATCGAGCTGTTTTCATGTAACACTAGCTCGCCTGGAGTAGTTACGTGGGCTTGAGCGCAAACCGCCGCGCCGGTAATTGCCGAGCCGCTCCCGCTTGAACGAGGAAGGAGTTGTTTAAAAAGGGATTTGGTGGCTAATCATTGGCTCTGGAATATTCTCTCTCTCTCTCTCTCTCTCTCTCTCTCACACATTCTCTGTCCTCCTCTACCCTCGTTCTCTATTCTCTGCAATCCGATCTACGCCGGGGATTTTCCCGTTAGAAACGCACGCGGTGAAATAGTTTCGCCGACCATCCTCTTCCAATTATTTATCCTGCCTAACAGTTTCAGACCTGGCTGAATGTTTATTAGCGGCGTTGTTGATTAGGCTCACGCTACTGCTCCGCCATTTCTTTTACTATCGTCTCAATTATAACGTAATCAAAATATACAGTCGCTGAATCAGGTCGAGTTTTCGATATGAAATGATTCACGAGGTTTTCTTTGCCAAAGTTCGCTTACTGGTTCTTTATGATTGTTCATTATTGTAGATTTATATGCAGTTTGCCTTCATTAATTAGAAGATGCGGCAGCTACATTTATGTCTTGATCATTTCATCGGAAATGTTGTTAAATACTGTTTTTAAATATTTTAAACGTTTTGCATTTGATTTACTCATTTTTGCATTAACTCTACAGTCTGTTTATTAGATATGTACTTCATTGATTCTCCTCAGGGTTACAATTTTTAAACTATCTGCTCCTTTTTCCGCCTTTCCTCCTCCTGTCGGTCTTATCCTCACCTTATTTCTAATTTAGAGTTATCTTATTTTCTATCTGTTATATCTAACGCTTATACCTGCTTATTTTATATATACATCTTAAAACTAGAAAGAAAACTAAAACTAAATGGAAGAAAGAGAGAGTTACAAAGCTTATAGCTAACTTAAATCTACTTACTGCTTATTAAAATTCTGTCATGACTACTTATGAACAATTTAGGAACCGTTATGAACCTTCCAACTAAACAGGGAAACATGAGCCTTTCAAAAGTATAAGAGTCACTTAGGTGCAACACTCAATCTTTATTGATTTGTATAATAATTAATGTTGTGTATTGATTGCTGCAGAGTTACTTAAATTTGAAGCTTCTTGGGATTGTGGAGAATTGAGGCATTGATGTTTACAGTGTTTACTCGATATAATGCCTAAAACATGGGTCTAGCCGGGGACATATATCGATCAGGAGATACTATTATTTGATACGGATGGTTGTCGGACTTTCAGAGTTTCAACGTGGCCAATAATTCGAGATTCTTGGCGGAGTACATGACAAGAGAATTTTTTCGTTGATTACACCTCATCCGCCTTCAGAGCACGCCAATTATGGTCTCAGTGTGCCCAGTTGTAAATATGGATGCTGGTGTTCCCCGGCTAATTGACGGTGTCCTTTTGATAGGTTTGTAATTACCGGCCTGCGGATATTTGCGCCGAGATTTTCTGTGGATCTGCTTATAAACGCCGGGGATGTAAAAAAAATTCATTTAGCCTATCGATCGTTGGATCTGTGTAAAATAATAATATCATCACAATAATCTCATTAACCACGTATCGCGCACGGTTTCTTATGAATTCTGGATCTTGCACTCTAGATAATTATGAGGTTTGTAACGATTAATGGCTGCCTGGGGTCGTAGAGCGCCAATTATCACGTTGGCGACCGGAAGCGAGAAATCACGGTCTCGATGCGCGTTCATGATTTCTTAATTATTTTACAGGTAACGGTATTTTGTTTGCTTTCTAATATTATCGACCTTCTTTCTATCCTTTTCGGCTTCTGGAGTTCGTAGGGTGATTTTTAATCAATCAACATGAAAGTTTATTTCTGTCTTTTTAAGAGGCGATGTTCGGACATTTTACTCCGCTGTAACAGTAAAGCATGGTAACAGTAATATGATATGGTAATTACACAGTATTGATGAAGGAGGACTGAAGTAAGGGTGTGCTCTGGTTTTTCGTTTTCAAAAAATCGATTTTTCGGACGAGTTTGGACTATTAAAATAATTGCATGTCATTGTTGACTGAAGGTCAACAGGGCCCTACTGTTTGTCAGGGACACTCGTAAAGGTTCCCCGTAATCGATTATTTTTTACAATAGTGTACACAGGCACACAGATACAGTGACTCCCACTAATATTCGGACGCTTAAAAATCGCATAACTTTGTCAATATTGGACTATACTACTTGAATTTTTTTTTGAGCAGTTTGAACAATTGGTCGAAATTGCAGAGAAAGTACTAAAGGTTGTATTTTGCAACTTTTTTATGCGGGCTTATAATAAAAATTTAAAACGTACGTTTTATACATTTGTATCAATTATACATACTCTGAATATTTCATCTAAATCGGTCAACGTTGCAATGAGCTACAAACGTTTAACGATGAAAGCTGAAGGGTGAAAGTCGCAGAATTTTGGCCTTGTCAGGCAATTTCGCCCGTATGTGATCATTTTGGAACATCTGTAGCACATTGCAACGTTGACCGATTTTGATGAAATTCTTAGAATACGTATAATTCATACAGATGTACAAATGATACTTTTTTAATTTTCAATCTAAGTCCACACAAAAATGTTGCAAAATACAAGTTTTAGTATTTTCTCTGCTATTTCGACCACATGCATTTTTTGTAAAAAAATTTTTTCGTTTCATGTAGCAAATCTATTGTGCTAACTTCCTAAAAAATAGCCAAGTGGTATGGTCCAATATTATAAAGGTATACGATTTTTAAAAGCGTCCGAATATTAGTGGGAGTCATTGTATATCCAGAAAAAGAATACTCCACTCCCAGTGGCATCGGGTGGAATTCCAATGGATGGCTTCCTCATTTGCAGCTTCGTTTCTTGCGATCGGACGCGGAACACCATGCAGCCCCGATCAATCTTCGCCGCTTCCGGCTTTCGATGGAAACGGGACGGGGCATGCTCGAAGAAATTTCTTTGAGATGATTTACGCGTTAAGGCCGCGGAGCCCCGGAGGAAAGTCACGGTTTCTGTCGTTGCCTGTAATACGAGCGACGCGCGTTTCGCCGTTGACCATTCACTTAACATTTTTTTCACCGCGGAAGAAAGTTCTTCGACGCCGTTCAACCTCGATGCTATAACACGAAAAGATTCGGTCGTGAACGCGACATTGTATGCATTATCGCCTTGGATTTCCAAATGTCCTCCCTACCACTGTGAAAACATGATACGGATTTGGTGATCCAATATTAATGCAGTGACAAAACTTTTTTGCTTTTTTATTATGTTTTTCATTATGATTTTCATGAAACTCCTACATTCGTGACATTTTACTGACGAAAATGATGCCAAACACGATGCAATTTGGATCCTTCTTACAGTACAAAAATACATAGGCAAACATGCACACCGAATTATGTCATATTTGGTTTGAGTTTAATCAGAAAAATGTTACAAGAATTCTGGTAAAAGTTTCACAACAAAATAATAAAATATAAGAAAGTTTTACTTTATCATTTTTTTTTCACACTTATTGGGTAGGAGATTGTCACACTCATCAGGGCACTACTATAATCCGTTTTATTAAACGATAATGGGGCTGCTAATCCAAATTTTTGTCGCATCAAAATCAATTTATTGAAAAACGAGTGTGCCGGAGCCATTTAAAACCGATAAAACGAATTGATGTAGCGCGCGAGTTATTTCAAGTTCATTTCTGTGTATCAGCTGACGGTATCTTCAGGATATTAATCTCGCGGGACAATAATAGATTTCCCGGCGTCAGGAATCGCGTCGTCCTCGACACCGCTGCGGCGGCAATAAACCTTTTTCTTCGTCGTTTTTCCGCGCGGTGCGACGCCGATCGTTAGGAGCTCTCTTCGCGCGTTATCCGGGGAATTCCTGGGCGATTTATGGGCCGGATTACAAGCCGTTTGTAAGCAACCGACGCTACGTATACACTCGCCACGAGTTAGTTTCGTGCGGTGTACTGTATTCTCTCCGTAACTGTCGGGAATGTCTCTACCACAACTGTCAAAATGTAGCCCCACTCTTGGGGATCCTCCTTGGAACCAGTCAAGCGGTAGACACGCTCGACGACCGAGCCAGCGAGGAGAGACTGACACCAATGCAAGCGAAGCTACAGATAGCAACCTTTCTAACTTTTAACTTCTTTTTCATGAAGCTTTTACCATCGCAGTCGTCTAGTTTTTCTAATTAAAATGACACCAAACACGATATAATTAAGATCATAATTGTTTGTGTAACAAGCGATTAATGTTTCGGACTTGACATTCACGGTAGAGGTACACGAAATCTAAACTTTATTTTTACACGCGTAATTATGATCGAAATTAGGTGGTGTTTGGTGTCATTTTAATCAGAAAAAATGAGACGAATACGATGGTAAAAAATTCGTTGACGAAAAACCAAAAACAAGGAATTTTGATTTTTTAATTTAAAAGGCTGAGCTGCCCACCAGTCCTGATTCCTCATTCTTTTTCAATCGCTATCGAGTGTGGTACGAAGATACGACAGTTGTGGAGAGAATACTGTGTAACGGAAGCTCCGTGAAAGATCGGTGCCGAATCCGTGTGTGTCTGCTGCCCTCAGAAATACCCGCCATTCATGCTCTTTGCCGCGAGTGCATTCTGGCCCCGGCGAATATCGATCGTGGCCAGATCGGCGCCTTGTGCCATTTCACGAAGAATTCCGTGTCGGGTCGAAGATCGAGACGCCTTTCGTTTATTCCTCGGTCGAACGACAAAAGTGGAGGATCCAGTACTGTCGAATCTTCGTTTCGAAACCAGTATCGATACTGTATGATTTCACAAATCGAATTCACCCTCTTCTAAATAAAATTCAACTTTTTGCAACTCAATTTTTCTCCAAAGGGTCTAGGCTGGATTTAATTTGATTCGGGGAGTAAATAAAAATTCAGATTTTGCCTCCCTTTGCCCAGTTAATTGCATCTAAAAATTCTAAAAAAATGTGACGCATTTAGCACATCGAACCACACGTTCAAGAATTTTTTCCGATTTTTTAATTGCAAACTCTGGTAGTAAAAAATGAAAAATCAGAGAAAATTTCGAAAATGTACAAATTTCATACTGAGCGATCTCCATGGAAATTAACTTAATGATAAGGTATCGTCATCAACGCTGTCTCCAATTTTTTCATATTTTTAGCTGAGGTGCGTTATAGTTAAAAAAAAAATAGAAACCCATTTTTTCGACTAAGTAGGCTGTATTATATCAGTTCTGCTGCAACAGCTAGCAGCGATTGATCGGTAGCTAGGTACTATTTTTTCCAGCAGTCGGTGGTACTGTAAACGAAGAATTCTATTTTCAACGGTCAGAGTGTTTCGATGAACTCAATTGCGAAGTCTAATTTGCCACCACACTCTTCGAACTGAAAGTTTCGCGCACTCGCGTTCCGGAGCTATAATAGAAAGGGTACAGCGCGAATAAGCATTGCTTTCTTACCTCTGGAGATCATCAGTGTTCGCAATAAAAGCATAACGAGGAATCTCTAGTAATCGTCGCCTGGCTATCGGCATTCTAGCGCGGCTGTTATCGTCGTTATAACAAAAATCCACTCGGCGTCCATTAACTTAAGTCACGAACTCCATTATCGCACACGTTTCGTTGTGCTAAAAATCACTCGGCTATGTTCGGGCCCCATAAAACCATTTGACCGTCGTTAGATCGTACTCTCGGATAAAAACCCAATGGCCTTCGAAAAACCTCTAAGCCGGACCTTTATTCAAATTCCATTCATGAATTTATGTGTGTTTTTAAAGTCAATCCATAAATAATGACCAGGAGAGCTTTATCGTTCCTATCGAGACCGTAATCGTTTGAATAATAATATATCCTTTTCGTTTCATTATTACAATGAGAATCTTTTCGTAAAATAAGAATTTTCTGTTTTAATTTCAAGGTGCTGGAACGAAAATAAAAATGTTTTTCTTCGTTCAATAATTTGAATAGGTCGATGATAATTAGTCCGTGGATTTTATGCATGTATGATGAAAATGGATACGCACAATTTAAGGCAGTGGTCATAGTAAAAAGATTTAAGGACATCAGTGTATCAGCTTCAGTTTAATAACATAATTAAGAGAAGAAAAATTTTTTTATTCGGCTCCTGTGTCTTGCAATTAAAGCAAACATTTTATATTTTGCACGCTCTCAAATTGCTTTTATTCCTAATCATTTTTATTATAAATACCTCAAAATACCACTTAATAATAAAATTTTTATTCATAATAAAAATCGTCCAAGTTAATTGTTTGAATCAGAAGTTACATAAAAGTGAATTTCTTTTAATAATTTTAATTCAAGTTTAAGTCGAGAATAATCTTCCAAGGTCATTCAATCGTTCTAGCCGCCTTCAGGTTCGACGAATCTGTGCGAAGATGTGCGATGTTAGAAGAAGATATTCGTGAAAATGGAATGGAAAGAATTTCTACCATTTTGTAGATGTATGTTGCGAGAGAAAAAGGAAATAGCCGCAGAGACTTATCGGTGTGGAATCGGCGCGGATCGCGTTGGGAAGAACCGCAAGAACGCGTTGGAACATTTCTAATTATTCTTAAACATTGGGTGATCGAGCCGTGGATCGAGGAAGGTGGAGATTTATCGCAGATTGGAACCAATTTTCTAATCTTGTATCAGCGCGTTTCGAAGTTCCTGACCTTTTTTTCCCCTGGATAAACTAGTGTTTTCGTGGCATAACTGATTTCGAATCTGTAACGATGCTGGAGTGAAATTGCCGGCGCCACGCGACAACCAAATCGACAAGGCATCCGGGAAACTATGACGATTAAAAGTTGATTCTCACTATCCGTTAAGAAGCCGTTTGGCCAGGCATTCCTTCAGGTATTCAGCGACCGAATCGCCTTAACAGGCAGCGAGAATCTTAATACCCCGGCGAGGATAGTTTATCATCGCCTATCGGGCCACCTAGTTTTCTTCTTTGTGTGCTTGCTGCATCACTATCCGCGGCAGCGAATAAATTACCATTTCCATCGAAATGCTTCCGTTATCAACCATCCTGTAAAATTTCTGTCCGATAGTTTACGATTCAGTTTACGAGAATGTGCCGACCGCAGTACACCCGCTTTTGAAACTAATCTGTCGCCCACCGATTCGACACTTATCCGCTACTGGCACTATCAGACTGTAAGCAACGTTGGATTATCAGTAGAACGAGAGAGCAGTTCGCGGAATGCTCATCCGCTTCAACTCCGGAAGCGATTAGAAGCCCGAGCACCATGGCTCTAGCGTTTTCTGATCTGTGAATAGGTGAACCCTACTTTCAAGATAAGATAAGACGGACAACTATCGATCACTTTGTATCTTGAAAGTTAGAGCTGCTCGATGTTCCTATTACCTGTCAGGGGCGCCTACCGATACCCGTGGGCACAGCCATAGTTGCCAGGTCAGGTTTCTTCAGTCTAATTTCCCCTTCTACCACACTATTCCCACACGCTTGCGCTCGATCACGTGACTTTTTCCCCTCGATTCGTTCTCCCTCCCCTCATCTGGAAACACTAGTTCTACAGTGCCGTTTGCAGAGTGTCGCAAAACTTGTTCCCCCACTCTAATTTCTCCTTCTACCGTGCTATCCCCTTCTATCATGCTACATGCTTGTCCCATGACCCGGTCACGTGACTAGTTTCGGTCAAGTGGATCTTCTTTGCAGCTTGTTAGCAATAATTCAAATGAATCACATGGTGGAGTAAAATATCCCATTTCGTCAAAGGTCAAATTGCTCCTAATTGCCCCTGGGTGGACGGTACCCTGTAATCATTGGGAACTTGAAACAATGGTAAAGTGCGGTCATATTTTTCCAAAATTTGTCAAAGTTTTTGTACAGAATTGTTTATACATTTTTCATATTTTTGCACTACAAAATTACATTGAGAATTGATAAGTTATTTAAAAAAAACCATATTTGAAAGAGCTAATATATACGACTAATCTATAGGGACTTTGTTCGGAGCTTCAACTATTTGATCACAGTTTTATCCTTCTATATCTCGACGATCTCGAGGATCCAACGGTGCTCGCGTCCCTCTCCGGATCGTTCCGCCGGCACACCCCGCTCGCTCTCGGAGATCACTCTTGATTTTTTACACTTTCTGGCCTTTACTAGTTTCTATGAAAGTTGGATGTTCAGATAAAAGTTGGAGTAATCGCTGCTACATCTTCAGCCGCTCACAGTTTCACCGGAACGGGATTGTTCTCGTGGTTGTGTGTCGGGCGGGTATGAAGTGTCCGAAAAGAGTCGAGGCTCGAGCGATTAAAGTTGCTCTTGGGGCGATTGCCGAGCAACAGACTAATCGGTTGAATCAATATTCTCTTTTTCGCTTAGATTGCATCAGCTAATGAAAGGCTTCGCGCTCTCGCTAAATAAATTGACGCTCGTCCACGAAATGTGAAATGCGGCCTCGCCGGCAACCAAAGGTCCTGATTTTTGTGAAATCCTGCAGAATTCTAGAACACGTACAGAGATTCTATCGCGGATAAGCAACACCGGTCTTTTGAACCTTCCTGAATCGACATAAGAAGTAAATTGCCTATCACTGACATTTCGTGAAGTCTTAATTTTCTTGCTGCATTTTCTTCGTTTGATAATATTCCGCGAAACCAGTTAGTCGGTTGCGAAACGAGGCGCGTGAAATGCGAAAGAAGCTCTCAAGTGTTGACCCTCGCTCATTCATTTTTCCCTCACGGTCAAAAAAAAAAAGATCAAAGCGATTTAAATTAAAATAGAAAAAATAGCTTACACAACAATTTTTAGTGTTTCAGTTAAATTGGGTTAGTTGGGGTTAGGTTCCCAAACAGTTTTAGACCAAGGTCCTTCGTGGTCAAAAAGATAAAAATCAGAGCAATTTAAATTAAAAAAGAAAAAACAAAATATACAACAATTTTTGATACTTCAGTTAATTTGGGTTAATTAGGAGTAGCCCTCCAACAGTGTTAGCCTAAGGCCCTCGTCGCGGTAAAAAAAAATAAAGATCAAAACAATTTAAATTAAAAAAGAAAAAATAGCTTATACAAAAATTTTGTCAGTTAACACTAGAACTACCGAGCCCTAAACGTGATATAGACTTATCCCTTTATAATAACAGCAAGATTGAATTTCTTCAGGTTACATACGATTTTTATGGTAACATGTTTTCCAAAGAAGAGATATATTAAAAAATTTGTCGTAAAAACGTTTTCATGATTTTACTAATCGTGAAAGAAAAAACCATCCACCAGCCATTTTGACTGGTTCGGTAGTTCTATTGTTAATTTGGGTTAGTTGGGGGTAGGCCCCCAAAGTGGACGGTACGCCGCTGATGATAACGAAATGTTTTTCGAGGAGGATCGATGCCAAGCAAATAAGTTCATCAAACGAGCAAACTACTTTTGTCCTCTGCCCCCTTGCCGCCTCGGTTCCTGTATCTAATTTGCAACGCTCCTTTCACTCTGCTCTATCGAGCCGCTCTCGGATACCGATCGCGGATACGTGTACACGTAGGTAAATCGTCAAAATGTTAAATGCGGTGTTCGCGATTGCGAAACGTCGTCGCGCGGCATGACGAATTACAGGGTGCCTGCTCGCGAGGCAACATTTCTAGTCTCTCGCCTACGCGTATCGGAGAGCGCCGCCATTTTTTTTTCCTTTTCTGACGTTCGTCTCCCCATTTTGCCCATTTACCAGTTGCCACAGCCTTCACTAGTCGGCAAATGTTGACACGAACTCCCACTTATTTGTCTTCGTCTCACTAGAATTATCGAAGAACAAAAGAAATGGCTTGGAAAACTTTTTACTTTCAATTTTATTTTATTTTTAACGGTCCGCAGTCTAGTCATATATTCTTCCAATTCGTTATTCTAAAGGCGCGTACAGACCTGAACATTTCGACGAACATTGCGTCGAACGGCGCGCCGAACAGTGACCGAAACGCAAAATCGTCGAAATGTTCAGGTCTGTACGAGCCTTAATTGGTCCATGTTTGTTGGGAAATAAATCGTTAATAAATTCGTGTAGAACTTTTATCGCAAAGGAAAAAGATACTTCAAATGACTTCAGGAACCACCCATTTCGGGGAGGTACAACATTTTTGGGACCAGCTGTACAGCATACCCTGTGTACAAAGTTTGTGAAACGGGAATCGTATCTAGTCGCGATCGCGACCGAATTTATCGGGCTTTTGTGTCAGGCTTATCTTTTACTACTCGTGCCTACGATACCGATATCTCCGGCAAGATAAAACATTTTGCGAGAAAACGGGAGAGGAGAGGCTTGTCTTCGATAGATCTTGATCGCCGAGCTCTATCTTGCTCTCCGCTCGACACGCACGCGGTAAATATTGAATTTCGCTGTAGCTTTTGTCGAGGAAAATTCCACTCGACGTCAAAGAAACCTGGAAATTATCACTTTCCTGCCGAACTAAAGAGAAAGGACAAGTGTGTACACTATCATTTAAAAGTTGCAAGCATTGTATTTATGGTCGCTAGGCAAAACTGTGCGCGCGCCGGATGGAAGTTTCCGATCGCTTTTCCTTTTTTTCCCCCCTCCCAATGATATACGGGTTCGGTACGAAAATTGTCAGGTAGGCCAACTCCGCCCTAATGAAAGGGTTAGCCATCTATCTCTGGAAATTTGTTTTTGACCCTTCCGTCACGGTTGAGTTGTGCATGACCGCCGTTAAATCGTGTCTTTCGGACGAGCAAATCTGTTATCAACTGCAGACTTTTGTAGATATTTATTGACAAAAGATAGCGAAAGCACACTAGTGTTTTTAAATTGCAGAAAACTTTGTTTGAGTTTGTTCCGACAGTTTTCCCCATTTTTTCGGAAACCGTTTGGTTTATGGGAAAAAAGTAGTGAGGCATAAAAGACGCAAGCTGTCCTAATCTACAGGTTTTCTCTAACATAGTTGCCAATAGAGTCGATAATTTAGAAGGTATTCGAGAAAAACGATCTTGCGAGCATTTAATTAATTATTTTAATGTTTGAGCCCAAACGAGCACAAACTTTGCACTTTGTCTTTATTATCTGAAACAATCCTGAGGGGTGACGCACAAATATTTCAAAAAATTTGTCTTCACGTGAGAGCTACCCCATGTTCATTTACAAACAACCAAAACATATTCAAGTCCTGAAAGTAATGCCCATCATTTTCCACAGAGTTGCACCCCTGTACAGGTGATTGACGATCCCAACGAAAGGTTTGGATATAAAGCAAAATTGGAAATAATAATTGGTGAGGGCCACGAATTAATTGGTACACCTACTAAATAAAATCAGGCTTTGAAAGGCGTAAATAAATGCGCGACATGGTGGTTGCGCAGCATTGTAGGGGGTCAGAGGTTGGAGACCCAGGGTAGCGTAAACATCTAATTATAAAGTGGCAAGCACGGTTCAGTTTTGCATATCCGCGACAGAGGATTGACTGAACGTTAAATTCGTCATCGGAGAAGGTTTGCTGACCTAACCGGTAGCAAAGTGGTCGGATCACGGCCGACAAGCCATGCTCGTGTCCGATGTTTGTTTGCAGCTGGTCCGACGTCGTCGTCTATGTCGTTTACGTTGTCTATGTCGTCTATGCCGTCGGTCCCGTGGAAACCGCAGCAACCGGCGAGCGTCTCTGTCCACGAATCGATAACGCGCCTCCTCCATTCGCCGGCGTCGTCGTCATCGTCTCCGTGTTATCTTCGTCTGTCGCATGTTCGAGAGAATCTCGCGCCGTTTGTGGGGAACCTTGCGACAGACGTATCCGTCAGAAACGACAAAAATCGAACCGCAATTAACTCCTTGCACTGTGACATCGAGCGATAAACATTTCGAACAGAACCTTTTAAATATGTGTGTTATCAATTTCCTTTGAACCGAAACAAAGTTTTATTATTGTCGATATAACAGCCATTCGAGGCTACATAAACACATGGCGTCCCAAAAATGTACTTCCTTGAAAGGGGTGATTCTTGAGCTTATTTGAAGTAACTTTTGCCTTTGCGAAAACGTTCTCCGTGGCTTTGTTAACGAGTTATTAACGAAAAACACGGCCAATCGTGGCGTTGGCATTGGCCCAGTCAGGTCCGCTCAGTGGGGCCTGTCGTAGCCGCGCTCCGATTGGTCCGTGTTTTTCGTTAATAACTCGTGAACGAAGCCGCGGAGAACATTTTCGTAAAGGAAAAAGTTGTTTCAAATGACCTTAGGAATGACCCTTTGCAAGAAAACACTACATTTTTGGGACACTGTATAAAGTACCTTCTTTTTTAATGCAATATAAAATACCAAAATTCGTGTAACAAATGTAGGAGGTTTTCATAAATTAAGGTCAACGGTAGAGGTATAGAAACTTAAGCAAAAGGTAGTATGTAGTTTGTAAAAATCCAGAAACTTGAACTAAAGTATGAGAAAGAGAATAAATTAAATTAAACTACCTTCCTTTTATAAGAAACTATAAACGACAAAGAACCATAAAATAAATCGTGGTGCATGGGGTGAATCCTTACACATTGCAGAAGCTTTAGCACTTTATCCATTCCACGGTAGTTTTACTTTTAAGATCAAGTTTACCTCCCGCGTCAGGTTATGCGTTAATGGACATATGTCAACTCTGACGTGGCACTGCAACTTCAGCGTATCGGACGTATGTCACCTCTGACGAGACATTGTAACGTAATCACCAAGTAAAAGGACAACCTAGCGGCAAGCGATGTGTGAAACAGTAACGTCTGGTAAGCGTTAACAATTGTAAAGTCTAAAACTCGTGACTCTAACGGACACAGTAGCTCAAAATCCAGAGTAGTTAAAATCCAGCTCCAGCTTCGGTACCGAACAGTTACTTGTATCGCGTACAAACGAGATTCATTTTTATGAAACTTTTACTTTTCTGATTGAAATGACATCAAACACGACACAATTGCGATCCTATTTACTCCTGGAATTCTTGATAAAGTAGAACCTCGATTTTCCGAACTGATGTTATCAGAATTCCTCATTGTCCAAATTTGTTCTAAATAGTTCAGTCTAAAACGATCCATGTGCAACACGATTTACTGCATAACTCGGTGAGAACTTTGATCAGCATTGAGTATGTAACTGTTCGATTATCCGAACGTCGATGTTCCTCTGATCAATTTAGATAGCCGAGGCTCTGCTGTATGTAAGAGCAAAAATAACTGAAGATGTATTGATCGTATTAAAAAACTTTTTAATAAATTATGTAGCACCTTAAGGGACCCTCGAATATGTACAATTTGATTTTTTCAATGTTATCTTTTCTGAGATATTAAGGTACCCTCGAGTTTTTTCAAAGTCAATGCACCTTTTTTTTAAATACCACGTTTTCGCCGATGGAAGAACGAATTCAGCGACTTTTAATATGATGACCTTGAGTTGACCTTGAAAAATCCCTTAAATATCTCAGGAAATCCTTGAGCTGACGTTGAAAAATCCTTTGAATATCTCATGTCGGAAAAGATGTGATATCAAAAAATCAAATTATATTTATTTGATGCGTCTCTTAAAATGCCACGTAATTTATTTCCAAATTTTTTCATACAACCAATAGGTGCCGAATTGTTATAGTAGTAAGTACTGACTCGCCCTGCATATTGAATTGTATGATGATATAGCAAGTTCTAAAATAAAAGTAAGAGAACTGGTAACTGGAAAACGTTAATGACAGTCTCGGTGCGCAGATACACAGGGTGATTCTGAGAACTGGAACAGTTTATTGCACTTTATTTTCTATGTGGGCGGCACCGATGCACCCTACCAGTGCAATTGCACTTTATTCTTTAATGCGACCCAATCTTTTTGTTGTACCAAAAAGGTCCCTTTCAATATCCTGCGTTGTAAAAGTACTAACCCAAGATTATCGAAATGTCGATCGTCACAAAATATTTGATACTTCAGTCTAAGAGAATGCACACCTTGAAACGATAGCTTGACGGTCGTCGTAGTGGGACCCGGAAAGAGAAAATTTCGTATACAAATGAGGGTGCCATAAATTAGCCCTACCGATAGTACGTCGGGTAGGATTATCCTGCTAGCGCTCTGCAAACAATCATCGCATAGAATAGTTTACAACATCGACGGCCTGGTCACGAACGTCCATAAATATTCGTACGGTAAGTGACGTCCATCTGTATGGCCACGGCTTATCCCCACTAATTGTTGAAGGCGTTCGCTTGAGGCCCGCTTTATTATACTTATTTTGACCTACTTCCCATTCTTCCTATTAGGTGTCCAAATTAGTAGCCCTGTTTTCGTGAATTTGTTGATTATTTACAAACAATCAAAGTTCATTCAATAAATAATTATTTGATAGATAAAATATTTGGACCTACAATAAAGTTACTGCCAATTTAGTTTGAGGACCGAAAATTCATTTGTATAATCGATAGTACCGTCTGAACAACATTGCTTTTAAACAAAGTTCATATCGTACAACATTGTACGATGTTTAGTCAAAATTTGGCATTGAATGAGCATTGATATTGTAGAAAAGGCTGAAAAATAAATAAACGATCAAAAAATTCTCAGTAAATAACTAAGTAACTTTTTAAACAGAATATTACAATAAGGATTAATCAATCAATTTTATTTAAAGAAATGTTTGTTTAAAGTAGCTGCTATGAATCGGACATTTCACGTGCAACGACCTAGCAAAGAAACTCGAGATGACTTTCAAATCTCGATAAAAAAGCAAAATAGAAAGAATTATTACACTGTACGCTGCTCGGGAAACCACACAACTTTCGTTTCAACTATATTGTGTTATAAAAGTAGTTTACAAGTAATTGGCACTTTTAATTGAACCACCCTGTTATCTGTAGTAAAGAGACACTCATGGTTCTTACGCAGAGCTCGAAAGAGTGGAGTATTTCGGGAATGATAAACCGAGCGTACAGGAGGTTGGCATGTTCGAGTCGGGTTTCTTGTAAATTGGTGGAGAAAGAATTTTTTAAATAAAGGACACGCTGTTGCTTACGCAATAGCATGCGTCCGCTCCGCCGTCCGAGCTGTCGCAACAAAAATCATCGAGTCGTTGCAGAAGAAATTGCCCGGAGAAACACAGGTAACTGAACTGACGAACGTTTCAACTTTCGCGGTTTAATCGAACCTCAAGCGTAATCAATGCTGTCTCTCTGCCGGGCCTGGCTTAACCGGCGGCGGCTGTTACGCAAATGCATCGAACTCTGTTTAAATCGAATTAACTGAGAACCGATTCCATTCGACGGTCCCTGAAACTTCGGTCAAACAATGAGAATTTCATGCCACGCTCCTGTGAGAACAAAAAAACAAACGGATAGAATCGTCCCACTAAACTACATAACCAGTTAAAGAATGCATAAATAAATGTATAAATGCGTAAATATAGAAATATAGAAATATAGAAATTTCTTTAATAATTTCCAATGAAAGTGTCGTTTGTAATTTGAATAATTCTACAGTAAAGAATGTGAAACCGGCGATTTGTTTGTGTATTATTGTGTTTTATTCATTAATATTAGAAGATTCTATGCATTAAACCACAGTGGAACTAGTGTTAAAAAATAATGAAAGTCGAGCAGACACCGTCGTCGGAGACGGTCTAGTCGTTTCACCGCCGGAGTAACGGTTTTCGAATTCTGATTTGCTCTCGATAGGGGAACCATAGTCGCCAGATCAAGACTTGTTCCCCTACTCCAATTCCCCCTTCTACCGCGCTACTTGCTACGCTCCCCGATCACGTGACACACGTTTCGTCTCTGTCGTGCATATTCCGGTATTGGCAGGGGGGGGGGGGGGGGTAACTTTTCCCCTCGATTCGTGCTCCCACCCCTCGTCTGGCGACACTTAGGAGAACGTCGCGTCGCGCATCGGTAGAAAAGAGTTTTCAAGCGCGAGCGAGCGGTGGTTCGAACAATGGACAAGTTCTCCATTGAACACGACCGACTGAATCTTCCGCGGCACATCCGTCACGATAGTTTAACCCAAACCGACGAAAGTGTGGCACGTCGTCTCAGTCGAACGACCGTAATCGTGCCACGCCGCGACGGCTCTCGATTTCTGTTCTGTTCAGAGCATATTATAAAGGTTGACACGTGGCGCTCGTCGTTCCTGGAGCGTCTGGAAAGTTTAGGCGAAATTAAGAGGGAGGGCGGTGGAAAACGGTGCGCGCGGGAACCAGTTACGTTTTGCATAGAGAATAAAAGACGGCGCGTAGACTGGCGAAAATCCTCGAACTAGTTCCGCTCGCGAATTCCCAGAGAATTATTTAAATGGCCACTTAAAAAGAGAGAGAGAGAGAGCTTTCTAGAGAGAGGGGCGGCGTGCCACCGACCGCTAAATATTATTACGGGCCCGGGGATTTGGTGTGGGAACCTGGACGCAACGCTGCCCGAATAACTGTAGACCCGAGCTAAATGCTCGATATCCCTTGTAATTTCATGTAAGCCGCACCGTTATGTTCTGTTTCGTAATACAACCGTTAACGATTCCGCCTAATGAAATTCCTCTCTTCAAGTGGACATCCGCGACTACTGGAAGCGCATCAGCCCCCTGGAAACTCAACCGAACCCTCTATGTACTTGTCCTTAGTGGGGGACTCTCGCCTAATAAAAATAAATAGTTGTTGCTATTTTTTTTCACAAAAACTATTTATATTATCGGAGTAAAACTTTCCCTCTCTGGAACGGTTTGTGCCAAAATCACGTTCAGGTAGTGTTTCGAAAATCAATTGAAAAATTAAAAAAGTTGTGGCTTTACAGTCGTTTTTAGGTCATCTCAAGGTCGAGCACAATACAGCTTCTATTAAAAACATTTTTTAATCTTATTTTTCGAGATATTTGAGTCACCCTCTACAGTTTTTTGCATCGGCGTTTTTATTCGAATATTCGGGTTCAAATTACTCGGGGGTTTTTTAACATGCGCAGGAAAAGAAGCATAACTTGCCCTCGTTCGCTTTCGCCCATTCCTGTCCTATGCTACCCTCCCTAAACTGCCGACCCAGATGAATATTGAACGAGTGTCACTTTCATCGAAATGTTTTGTTGGTCGTAGACACTGGGGTGCATCCTGATGCCCCGAAATGTTATGACCTGCGATGCTCATATGAAGTTCTTCGTGTGAATTATCGTGCAATAAACTTCTTCTGGAACGTGCTGCTGACGACAATTGCGGAATCATCGTGTGTAGCTTAGGGCAAAACGGGATGTTTCGCGAAGTGTGCGCGCAAATAATTTACTGCACTTAATTGCGTGTTTGTTTCCGTATTTTACTAGTTACATAAACGGCAATGATTCACTGTGCACTATTAGAGGAATTAGTATTAATGTAATTCGAACGCCGAACAGTTACATAAACTGGTTTCTTTTTTTATTACAAAGTAATGCAGAGGAGCGTAAACGAAATGTTTGTCTTGTTATATTGATAATGAGACGATAAGAAGATGTTGTCAGCGTTACAATTATTTCGAATATTCACGGCGAGGTAACGAACTACGTACACTTCGTAAACCAGGTCAGATAGCATCGGGCAAGACGTTCATTGCAACCTTTTTTTCTGGCGTTACATCGCACTGAATTTAGATTGCAGATTTAATTTACGTAATCTGCGAACCAACCTCTCACTGCGAAATTAAAGCCACGTTTGGCATTGTTTTTCGTTGAACAGAAAAATATTTCAAATCTTATTTCAGGTCCGTTGTACGCCATGTACAATTTTATGTGACAAAATAACGGAAAATTTTGGTACATTTGATTTGTTCTAAAATTTTTTAATTTATTTGATGTGTCAAAAGAACTTCGAATGAATAAAAATAATTATCGAGTAAACCCATAGAATAATTTCAGAATAAATCAAATGGGCCAAAAATCTGAGTTTAATATTTAATTGTTAAAAATTGTCAGTCATCGGTTACGGTAAATAATTTTACTGTGTAATGTCGTTTTTATCTAGTGAAGTGTCGAGTCAGATAACATGGCTCGTATCTTTTACGATTATTTAACTCATTTCCAAGTTTAGAATTATTAAGTTTGTCGTTAGGAATTAAATTTACAAGTGTTTGATAGATTATGGTTGCTATCTGGATGGACACCATCGTGAAAAACTTGGTAATTTCGACTAAAAATACCTGAACTAAATAATGCCGTCTGCCACGCCTCCCGCGAGCGTGTTAACAATGCCATTACGAGTCCTGGGGCGATGATAGTGAGCGGGAGAGGGGGGAAGGAGAGGATCATGCTCTGCAACAATCTGGTGTTTGTTTGCTACTTCGTCTCCGATTATGTTTATCGGGTGAATTAACGCAGTCAAAGAATTATCGTTGCTGAACGGTTCGTTTCCAAGCGAATTATTTTTCCATCGAACAACTTTGTTGCTATCGGTTTTGAACTTGTTTTTACTTGTTTCGTCTACGCTGAATAATCAGTTTCTTTTCTGTACATGAGTTTGACAAACATGCACAAAGGGGCATGATCTATCGTTTCCATGTCGATATGTACGCACGTCAGAGATAAAGTACAGATTAATCTTGAATCGTGCGATCGATACTTGAGGCCACTTATCTTCAACGATCCAAGGGATTAACAAACGTCATAACGGCTTTCAGTTTAATAACGAAAGTGAACTTTCATACAAAAGTCTTGTCAAAGACATTGAATAATTCAGGGGAGTTGCCTCGAATTGAGGGGGAGAAGTTACCCCCTCCCAGCCAGTCCCAGATTAATCACGTGACATTGCGACATATGCAGGACGGAGACGAAACGCGTCACGTGACCAGGCCGCGACAGAAGCGTGGGGGAATAGCGCGTTAGAAAGGGAAGGTAGGGGGCTGGAGACAAGGCTTGGGGGGGGGGGGGGGAGGGGGGGGGGGGGGGGGGGGCTAGGAGATGGAAAAGTGAGCTCATAAATATGGTTGCCACCACTCTTCTATTGGATATTTTTTCACGAAAATTTTTTATTTTGTAAATAAAAATGTAACGCAACTTTTGTACCAAATGGTTTTTTAATATAACCATTTGTCGAAATAAAGAAAATTCAAAAATTCAAGCTCACTTTTCGGCCTCCTAGATATATATGCCACCTTAATCTGGCGACTCTAGGCTAAACAAAAATGAGTAGGTACAATTTAATGCAGTAGATAGATGGAAAGAATTTATGAATTAGTCTATTAACATAAAGGACGAAAGAAATTTCTGTATGGCTCCTATTTTTGTGGGCGGAAAAATATTTATATTTCGCATAAAGATCCGATTTATTACAACCTGAAACCCGGTGGAAGCTTTGACATGTAACTTTCCGCTGGTAGGTCCTGGGCAGTCTGGTCCAAGGACAGATGGACGATAAACAACGAGTCCTTGTGGTTTACGATCATCGCGAGGGAATTAGCTTCTCTGAAAACCATCAAACATCTCGAAAAAGATTCACAGAAAGTGGACAACGAGAAGCCAACGTTTCTACTACTGAACACCTCCGGAATTCCTCGGTGGATGCAAATGCATCCACGGGGGGAGTCCTTCGAACGTTGTTGCGCCCGCATTTTTCGAACCTCGCCCATAAACGCGACTTTATGCAAACATATTCAGTGATTAATTCCGCAGGCAGCGCGGTTAAAGACCGTCATAAACCGGTCGACGGTTGTCACAAGCGATCGAATTTCCTTCGCCCTATCGTAAACAATAACCACCGATCCTCTTAAAGTCCGACAATCTGCAGACAGCGAATCTTTATGGAGAATCAAAATTGTCTACCTGAATTCCAACAAACTGGAATGGATCAGACATTTATTTTCTTAATATATTTAATAGGTTGGAAATAATATAACAGTATTTTTAAATTTTTCTAATCATTAACTGTTTGCATATATAATTCATACTTTTTAAATTTTCAATATAGGCCCACGTGAGAAAGTTGTAGAAAGCAACTTTTAATATTTTCTCTGCTATTCCGACCAATTGCAATTTTTCAAGATTACTTTCTCACATTATCTAATAAATTCTAGGGTAAGGGATCCAATTACTGTGCCTATATTAATTATACTTATTTTTAAAGCATAATGAATATTAAACAAGGGATATATCACATCGACTGATTTGAATGAAAAATTTGATATCTCTTTTTTAATATTCATTATGCTCATAAATGAGTATAATAAATATAGTATAAGTGTAGTATGGTGTAAATATAAGTAAGTATTAGTATATAAGTAAAATTAATATAGGTACAGTAATGGGTACCCCCGCAGTAACTGCGCCCCTTGCCTACCCTACTTCGGGTAGAAAAGTAAATTAGAAAAGTTATCGTCTTTTTAAAAGTGTACCAATAATACTCTGCCGGACTGTACATTTCTTATTGACATTTTTTTATTGACCGTAGCTGTAGGCTAGACGTTGCACTGTATACTGTGTGGCTGCACGATGTAAACAATAACACTAGGATTGAAGGACAAAGAAGATACTTTTAGAGTAGTTCATTCGTTTTCTTAAGTCTTACAGTTTCGTCGTAAGATGTTCTAGCTACGAACCAGTTCGTATTTCCACGAAAAAATTTCAAAACAGACAAGCAAACACGGGAATTTCAGACAGATAGAAAAGGCAGAATTAGGTCGTTCTACTGTAGCCCACGTTGTATCTTTTTTGAAATGCTTGAAACTTTATTGCTTCGGCACGGTTCTTTCGAAAATGTGAAATTGTGAAATGTGTTTTGGTAAATTTGAAAGAATAGCGTCAGAATGTCTAAAAATATTAGTCCGCTGTCCGTGCGTTTAAATACGCGTACACACGGAAACATTTTCCAGGCGAATTAGAAGTTATGGAACTGAAATTCACTGGGCTACCGTATGAAACTGTTAATACGGACTACGGACAGTGTCTGCTTGGCAAGTTTCCATGCGGCGCAAGCCTCCTCGCTTTCCATGTAAACTTCCGTCTTTGTTGAAGCGAGCAACGCGTTTCAAGGATCGAGGCAAATAGAGAACGACTGAGAAAGACACAAGTTTCTTTTGTCGAGTGGTTTCTTTCTATCCTGACATTCGAGTCTCCGCGGAACTTCCGAACGGCTCTTTGCTTTGTGGCACATAGTGACGTGGTGGAAAATTTGTTCGAGATTTTCTGTGAACTTAATTTATTTCTAGGCACGCCTGGAAGCGTGATTTGTAAATTAACAATTCGAGTGCCACGTCGGTCATGTATAGTCGATACAAATTTTTTTATCAAACTCGGAAGTCAACTTTTACTGTAAGCTATTAATTACATAAATTTTAGTAGGATTCTTCGAGGTGTGAGAATATTACGAAAACAATTTTTATTACTATGCTAGAGTGAAATAAAAATTGATTTTCTTTTTTAGTAAATCGGCCGAAATATGAGAATATTTTAAAATTCTTCTCGTGTTCTTACTACTTTCTATTGTTCATTACTCAGTAATTTAGATAATAAATTGTTACGTATTATTAGTAAAAAAGATTTGGAGTTACTAGAGTGTCGTGAAGTCTGGTGCATTTTAATATTTCTGCATCGCTACACACCGGAATTCTTTACATAACATCTTGCAGAAGTGTTGAATTTATAACAATGGAACTTGTCGCAATCTTCACTTATCCGTCTGCTATACATACTATAAATAGAAACAATCAAAAGGTCACGAGTATACAAGGTAGACTCATGACTGCAGTTATTGCAAACAGTTGGTATGAAGTTCGAACTTCGACTTGTATGAATTATTTCAAACGACTTGAATAGTTTATTCTTATCACGACTTACCGAGTAATCGTTTATGGCTTTTATCGAGTCAGTATACGTACTCGCTGAATTGATTTATACCAGCCTGAAGGTGGTATAAACTTTTGATCAAAATTCTTTCTTTCCGCTTTTTCATCAAAGAATCTTTCACCATCGTATTCGCTTCGTTTTTCCGGTTAAAATTACACCAAACATGATATAATAACGATCATAATTGTATGACAAGCGATTAAAGTTTCGAACTTAACATTTACGGTAGAGGTGCACTAATTTTTAACTCGTTTGTTACATGAGTAATTATGATCGTAACTATATCGTGTTTGGTGTCATTTTAATAGGAAAAACGAGACGAATACGATGGTAAGGGTTACCACAAAAGAAAATCAAAAATTAGAATACGATCTTTTGCTTCGCTTGTATTAGTGTGAGTTTCACCGACACTCGACCTCTCCCTGGCTCGATCTGCGTGTAAACTGCTTAACCGATTCCAAGGGGTATCCCCCCAGTGGTGGGGATAAAATTTGGACAGTAACGGTAGAGAGCTTTCCGACAGTTACGGAGAGAATACTGTATTTCTAAGTAGAAGGGAATCGAATCGAAGAATTAGACGGGTCCTGGCGGTCGGTCGATGCCGCGTAACAATGGTGGGGTGTGTCCTTTCTCCATCGGTCAACTTGCGCGAAACCCAAAGGCAGGAAAACTGGGGAGGAATGGTGGTCGGGGTGGGTGGAGTGAGGGGGGAAAGGAGTGTGGGGGGCTAGACCGAGCGAGAACCGGACAACGGGGATCCACTATTCCGGTGTTACCTTCTCAAGGGCGGCGGGATGAAGGTGAATGGAGGGGCGTAGGTAGAAGAGGGTGTCTCGGTTTTCCGAGTCGACGATTTCGAACTGTAGGGTGTCCTCGCAGACTCCGTCGAACCATAAACTCGACGAAGGACCTCTGTCAACGGACAAACGCTATGTCGCGTGGGATAAAACTGCAGAACAGCTACCTACTATTCGATTTCGATGCATTTTTACCAGTTTTTCCTTTGTTAGTGGCGGTCTCGCTTCCTTTCAGATATCTGCGAAAAATTATCGGTACCACTTCAACGAGTTCTGTCTATGCTTGTGCGCTGTGGCAGCGCACGCGTGTTAGTATTGATGGCCTAAAGATCGAGTGTGCTTAAAGATCCCGTGCACAACTGCATATGCGCGAGTGCATGAAATGTCTATTATAATTAGACAGCGGATCTTTATGCAAAATAAAAATTCTCTACCCGAATTGCAATAAACTGGAGTGAAGTAGTTTATTTTTTTTTCTCAATATATTTCATAGGTTGAAAATAATAAAACATTATTCTAAAATTTTTCTATCTTTTCTTAAATTAGTCCTTATTTTTGTCATAAATTCATGAAATCCAGTTATAATAAAATAGACAAACCGGATTAAGGAACCTAGTCGAACTAATACACCGCGGATTATTATACGTCTACAAGAAAAATGAGTACGTGGAATATAAAACCGTACAAACTGCAGGAATATAAAATATCCTTGTTCTATTATTTCCAATGTATCATGATTGTTAATAATAAATTTCTATTTTTTCCTGCTTCCCACAATTAATGCAGAACGTTTTTTATTTTGCTCATAGATTCACAGTGTAATTATAACAGACACATATTTTTAATTTACGATTATTCAAATCCTAAAAAATTTATTTCTTTGGATATATATTATTTAAAAAATGGCCGACAATTTGGACAGATGTATTAGTGTTACTTTTATATATAATAGGCACATTTAGTGCTCCGCAAACCTAGTGTTAACCTAATTTAATCAATGTTCAGTGTTAAATAATGAACAGCGTAATTAGTTGGTTAAATAATGTAATATGAAAAACAAAACAAAAATATCGTCAAATCGTGTCCGTAAATTTGTAATATTGTAAATAGTTAAAAATGCTTGGAAAAGCTGAATGAATTGGAAACTGTTACTATACGGTTACTACGTTTTCTTAGATGTATAGTTTCGTCTCGGGTTGTAGAAACTAGTTGTCGTATTAGAGTGTTGCTTAAGCAAAGGAATTCGAGGAAGGCAGTTTCGTTTTGTTCACGGTGGCTCGTCGCTGAACGATCATTTTCCCGAGCTTCTTCGTCCGGAACACCTTTCTTCGCTTTTCAACGGTCAAATAGGTGAACTCTCGGATCGGTGCTCAAGCAGCAAGGTGGACGACGTAGAAAAGCAACATTGTGGGTTTCACCCGAAGGTCGGGAACAATGAGCTTCGTTAAGGTAGACGTGTTTCCACTTTCGAGGCTCTCCCAGTGCTTTCGTCTTCCTTTCTCTCTTCTTCTCCCGGGGCCTTTTTTCCCTTCCCCGTCAACGTTCACCAGTTTTCTCTGAATACGGGAGAGAGAGAGAGAGAGAGAGAGAGAGAGAGAGAGAGAGAAATAAAATCGTCTCAGCCTGGGCGATTACTCGAATCGATTACTCGCGCCGCGTTTTATCGTTTTCGAGCGATTACGCGTCAGCGGCGTTAGAACAAGTTTCGAAGGCGTCGGCTAATTCGGAACTGTTAATTAGCGACCGTCGAAATTGGTACGTACTATATCATCGTAATCGACCATAACTCGCTGCATGCAACGCTCCACGCTTCATTGCAACATGTGAGATTGTTATTGGTTAACTGATTTTATTAAATGTGGACTAATTCGCACCATAATTTAGAATCGAAAACAATGAAACATGTAATGTTTAAGGTAGTAATGAATAGATCTTTAAACACCTAAAAAGTCTAACTTCGGATTACTATAATTTTTACGCAGTTCCTATCTAGAGTCATAACATTGGACCAATACACCGTAGATAATATTTTTATGCCAAGATCATTTTTTTTTAAATCTAGCGACACTGAACTCTTATTGTCTTTAGGAAGTATTGATGTGTGCAAATTGCAAATATCCGTCATGTAGACAGTAAACAATAATTTATTTATCGATTTTATTTTCTTTGACTTCTAAAATTACAATTAAATAGGAGATTTATTTCCAATAAATTATATGTAATGTATTTTTAATATCAACGCAATTGGGGGAGACATTTATGTGGCTGCATTTCTTGACGGGCCATCCTGTATGTTGACTGCATTATTTTCAACGAAGGTTGTTTCCTCGGTTATTTACTCGTATCTTTAATGCTAATTCGATCTATGTGGAAAGTGTCCACGGTATTTAAACAAAGTACAGCCATTAAACTAATCTATGCGCGAACGGGAAATATGTGCAGCCGTGTATAATACTGAATTCGAAACGAGTGTTGACGCGAAAAAAAAACGGCACAACTACGAAAACGTCACAATACGACAATAGCAATTCTTCGAACACAAGTCATTACACGGGCAGCGAAGACATTAATTTCCACAGTGTTTATGTCTCGAAAATATGTTAAGTGAGACATTCGTGATAGTAATGCCGAGAAACAATTACATATGCTCGGAATTTCATTAACTCGATAAAACGAACGTATACTCTCGCGTTCGGAAAGCATACATATTTATATTTACGAGGAAAGCAAGGCGAATGACGCACGCCGTCTTTTCTGCACTTTTATTGCGATGTGCTTGAGAACATATAGGACTGCGAATTTTGTGCATTCATGTCAAAAATTAAAGCAACGGATTGACTAAAATATTTTAAGGATATCGACGCTAATTCTTGAAAATGATGCACACAACTTTTTTCTTGACTCCTCGCGGGGTATGCCCCCTAGTGGAGGGGATAGGCGGACTGACTAAGATCGTGTAGCTCCGTTCGGCTTAGATCCAGGCTTTACTGTACATCGCTTTTCATCGGGTTATAACTACACCGGGGATTTTATACGTCTACAAGACAAATGAGTAGGTGGAACAGAAAATAGTATAATCTTCAGGAAAATTAAATTAAGTTAATAATAAATTTCTATTTGTATCCTGCTCCTCACAATGGATGCAGAACATTCTAATTTTGCATTTATAAGAGACATACATTTTTAATTTACGATTATTCAGATTCTAAAGTTGCATCTAGTTTTATTAAAAAAAATTTGTTGATTGGATGAAAATCGTGAAAAGTCCGAAGAGAAAAGTGGAATGATTTGGAAGGTGGGAAGTTTATGGCATTTCGCATTCGCAGAACGACTTAGACGCTCCTCGCGACGACTAAGTGATCGTCGCAATGCATATGCAAGGAGGAGGGACAATCCTTTCGCCATATGCATTTCGTCCGACTTGGAAATCGATCGATTGACCGAGCGGCGTGATTTTTCACGCGGCGCCGAACGGGTCTGTTTGACATTTAGCGCTGCGTGGTCGTTGATTGAATTTTGTCATTGTGAGCGTCAAGAATTTGTCCTGACATATTCTCCTCGCGGACGATTACGCTCGACGAGGAACGCGAACCTTTAGCTCGTGATTCGCCTCGCCCGCGACCCAGAACGACCCTCTAATTTTATTATTCAATAAAATAAAACTACGGATTTTACGACAAGAGTGATTACGTGATACGGTTGAAATAAAAAGTGTCACCGAATTTTTCGGTTCTTTTATTTTCTATTGCAAGTTTGCGATAAGGCAGCATATTTCAGAAGAATTGAATGCAAAGAATGTCGAATATGCAGTTACCGCGTGCACTGGTATGCACTGCTGATTTACAAGATTATGTAGGAATATTTCATGAGTTTTTTCAATTATTATTGTTGCGTTCTGAACATGTAAAAGATCGGAGATATTTTTCCTGCGAAATTAAATGGAGGAAATTTTTTTCTACGCTGAACAATGACAAAATTGACGATAAACTGGTTCAGATTTAGAAATAACTTATCTGCGAGGTGTACATAGCAACGATTGTGGAGCACAGCTTATCGCGGCCACGCCTAATCACTCTGGTTACGACACCGGCGCCATCCCGGGTAGCGATGGGTAAACAGCGTGTCAAACGATATTTGAATAACATATACATTATGGATTTGTAATGTATTTTGAATGCACCGTGTCGGGTGGATTTTATGCGTTTACGGAAAAAGTGGGTGGGTGAAATTTCAAACTAGAAAATGATTTAAAAAATATAAGTGTGTCGATACATTTCTGACAACTTCATAAAACCACTAAAGAGAGAAATTCCTATTTAGTTCCTGCAATTAACGCATACGATTTTTACATGAAGAACGATAATAAGAAGAATTGATCTACAAAAAAGCCTCTTGCACTTCAGGACTATCTGTCAAAGTTTCTATAAAGTCACTCCCGTATGTCCAATAGTTAGTCTGAAAAAATTCTTAAAAATCGCTGGTTTTCACCGCCTACACGAAAACTGTATAAAACCAAGATAATTCATTTCGTATGTTCAATAATTATTCTGAAAAAATTCTAAAAAATCCCTGGTTTCCACCGCCTACACGAAAACAGCATAAAATCAAAATAATTCATTCGGTGAAATAAAAATGGAAAAATTAAGATGTATGATGGTAAGTGCTCTTCCAACGTTCTCGCTCTTCGCAAATCCCCTCAGACCCCGTTTTCAATGAGCGTCGCGTGCGAACGCCTTGTTCACACAACGTCGCCTTCCGCGGCGCGGCGCGGCGGCGTCAAAAAAAGAAAAAGGGTGAAACGCGCTCGAAAATAAACGCGTTTGCTCGGGATTAAAATTCTCCGGAGAGCTTTGCCGGGGATCCACGCGTGAGTAAAAGTAGTTTTCCCCACGAATGCCTTGCGCGTGTACGCTCCTCGGAGCGCTGCAATCGTCTCATTGATATGCATGGGATTACGATGGAAACCCATTCGATGAATGCTTATACGGAGCCGCATTTTCGCAGATTAATTCGTGGGAATTAGGGTCGGAGACAAATTTATTTTCAAAGAGGACGTTTCCGATTGAAACCTCAGCCTCTTCAAGTCTAATGAGAGAGAAGTCCAATGAGTGGACCGCGGATTTTTATGCATTTATAGTACGAGCACATTTAAAAAATAAAGAATTGACAACATCTTTACCCTATGCTTACCATACGGAATTTTCTAGTATAATATTATAAATAATATTATAGTACCAGGATAAATTAAACTTGTTCCGGTTTTCATAACATAATCCATGAAACCTAGAATTTGCATGAAGATCCCACAGCCTGCTAACGAGTAACGCAAGTTGTTTAAAGATTAAAACACGAGTAGCGTAAACTGTTTATCGAAGATCCGGAGAGATTTGAAATCAAATAAACGCGAGTCCGCGATCCTTTTATCGGTGTCAGCGCGCGGACGCAGAACTATGCAGCGTGTTTGTATACAGGGTGTAAAGAAATTGAAGCAAGAAAGGTGCAGGAAAATTTGACCTTGAATTTCAAGGTCAAAAGGTCAAGAATGTTTTTTACCGCAACGTAATCTATTTATCGCAAGGATAAAAAGTGCATGAGGAACCATTGCCAGAACTTAATAGTTCTCCCAAAAAATTGTGGTAAAGTTTTTCCATTGTCGGACTGATTTTATTATATTTTCATTTCTCATTCAGATGGAGTTTATATGTGCTATTGACGTAGACAATAATTGGAAATATAGTTATATTATATAAATATAGAATATTATATTATATTATAGAAATATAGTATATAGGAACTATAGTCAGTTTGATAATGAAAATTGTCATAATTTTTTAACGGAACGATTGAGTTTTTAGCCGTGGTTTCTTTTAGTCTGTTCATCCTTGTGACAAGTACAATAAGATGCAAAAAAAGTCGCTGACCTTTTGATCTTGAAATGGGGTGACATATAGTTTTTTAACAACCTGTATTCTTGATCGTGAATGATATCGGATTAGCTCACGAGATTAAAGTAATGTGAAAATAGTGTATGTGCCCGGCAGAAGCTACACGTAATCCACCCACTGGTTTGCGCACACTATGCTACGAATCAGGATTGCAGTGGTCGATAGAAACACAGTGGTTGCATCATCGATAGTAGTTATCGTGCTCCCTCGAATTTGCAGTCTCATCTCGAGGAAACAAACGACGAATCATGCGCTACGGCAGCGACTCTCCGAGCACGAATCATATACCGGGAGATTTTGCGGATTTATGTTCACCGATCATAACGATAACGCATTCAAATAATCCGAGAAAAATTCCTATCGATCAGTCTCGAAGATGCAACAATACATCATCTGAATTTTACATTTTGTGAGACTTCGGTCATTCTCTGCAAATCAGCGTGTCAAAACGCTTGCAAACTGCAGCAGGCTTTTTAATAATAATAGTCAAAGGCAGTGTAACACTAGCTTTACTAGGTTTAAATGGCGGATTCTATAACTTTTAATTTACGGTTATGAAGATTGTAAAGATGCATCTGTAATTATTCAACAAATTTATTTCTTTGAATATATATTATTGAAAGATGGCTAACAATTTGGATAGGTATACTCTTGCTATTTTTAATAGAAAATATAATAATCTCAAACAGAATAGATTGTGTTACTGAGGTTGACTCGATGGTTCACGATGGAAGTTGCTGGTGCTGATCTATTAAGAAATTGTTAACCATGATTTTGGGAAGACTGAAAAATGTTGAAACCTCGGTAGATAATGTTTTAAGGTCAGTTGCGTAGAATCGAACGGGCGTCGAATAATTGCTCGAACCTAAGCGTGCTCCCGATGACTATATAGATGGCGGCTCGAACCGACGATTCATGATCGGTGAGACCCCTCGGTACATTCCATCGAGCGACAGGTGTTGAGCTCGCGTCGTTTGCATTGGGAATGGCTTCGGGCGATCTTGGTTAACACTTTGGGATTCGGCTGCGTCATGCGACTGTCGCGACCATTTCTACGTCTGCTCGGCGACGGTATTCCATCGTGGCATCGCGGGTTCGAGACATGTCGGATCTATTAGGTTGTTGCCTGTCAAATGTCCGAGCTTGTAACGTTAGACAAACACAAGGTTTATTTAAATTGATTTATTTATTTGATTTGTATCGCCAGATTGAGGCCCGTCCGCCACTCTGCCCTTCCCCTCCTACGACACTATTCCCCCCGACGCTTCCGCCACGGTTGGGATTCGAAATCCACGATGTTTCCTTGACGTCATTTTCAGGAAAGAATAGAAATAAATTTTATTCAACTTTCTACGGGTTTCTTACACACAAATTTCTATTACTGTCGCATGAGAACCGGTGGCAAGGGGTCAATGTTCTCTACGAAAGAAAAGGACTCGGCTGCTCGCCTAACTGTCGTGTCGAGCGAACTCGAAAATATTCCGACCGAATCAGATTTGTTTTCGGTGCTCTGCTGTTACCCGGATCTATGGATCGCGGTCTAGAATCCGCGAAGGCGTTCTGAGCGGCGTGCACACACGCACACGCCCACACAGGGACGCGGCGAGGACGCGGGTGCGTGGCCAGGTTGGAGAACGCACGCGTCACAAGACAAGAACGAAGCCAGAACGGTCTGCGAGTTCGCCGGCCGAGAGAAAGTGAACCAGTTGGCGGCGTTGTCGAATTTCTCGCCGCTGCGCTGTCTGTCCGCTAACGATCACCTGGCCTACCTGTTGCGAGCCGACAACAGCGCTCCCGCGATACCGATTAATTGTGTCGTACGGCGATTTTTGGCGGAACGTTCCTTCCCCCCGCTGGCCATACAGTATTCAACCGGAGAAACGCGAGAAAAGCCCAATTCGAACGATTTTAAGGTTTGAATGAACCAGAGAATGAACACTTTACACGTTAAGTGCCAAAAATCAATCCTAGAGATTCTCACAAAATCAGTGTAATTTAATTAATGAAACCGAAACTAGAAATTTAAAATGTTTTATAGGAGATGCTGTCTTACCCCTTCTGAATTCTAAAGATCCTAATCAAATTCGGTTTATCTGGATATGTTGCAATAAAAATGAATTTCTAAACCTAGTCATAAATCACTGTCAGTCATATGTGACTGACGTGGCAGTTAACGTGTTAAGCTTCATGTCTGTTAACATCATTATTTGGAAACGGTTATTTAGAAAATTATTTGGAAAACACTGTGTAATTGTATAGATCATTACAGAACATAATTCTAAATTAAAAAGCAACTTTTAATTTTTTCGTAATTCGGACTAAACTACAACTTTTGCAAAATTTTCTCAAAATTTTTGAATCGTCTGGCAACTCCATCGATCTTGGCAGAAAAATTGAAATCGATTATGTGAATATCAAAAATTTCAGAATAACCTTTTTTCCACCACCAAACTAGTAATTTTTTATCTGGTAATTTATGTTTTACGCTTATCGACCAGTGTGCACCGGTTCGCGAGAACGTCGAAGAAAATCCGGCTTGATGCTCGCCTAGAGCCCGGCGTGTCCAGTTGCATAAGCGAGCGGTTATGTTCATGCATTTTGCATCGTACCCTGGCTGACTCGTAACACGTCCCGCCGTCCACGAAATTCTAATCGGGGCCCGTTCCGAGACCGCGCCGCTCTGAACACGCGGAACGACGTGACACGGCGGGTTTCGCAACGTTTCGGAAAAAATTGGCCGCGAATTTGCGCGAACTCGATCGGGGGGAAATAAAGAAAAAGAGAAACGCCGGCAGCGTTGGGCTTGTTAGCTCCGTTCGCGTCGGGGACACGTAACGGATTTACCGTTTCCAACGCGGCTGCGTCTAATTCTCGGAAAAGGAACGCGGAATTTATAATGTCACCGCGTGGCCGCCGAGCAAGAAAGCACCGCCATAATTGAGTGATTAAACGCGTAGCCGACGACGTAGACTGCGCCGCGGTATGCTCGTGATTCGACAAAGGATAAGCGTTCCGAGGTAACAATACAGAACGGTGTCGCCAGATCAGTGGAATTGACCCGAATTGAGGGGAATACATTTACCCCCTCCCCTCTCTCTGTTATTACTGGGTTACTCACCTGACATAGTGGCATGCACGACAGAGACAAAGCGCGTCACGTGACCTGGCTCTGCAGAGGCGTGGCGGAATAGCGTCGTAGAGTAGGGAGACAAGTCTTAATCTGACAACGCCGAACAGAACGAGGTCGTCACATCAGGGGGATTAACTCGAATTGAGGGGAATACGGTTGCCCCCTCTCCGTCATTACAGGATTAGTCACGTGACATTGTGACAGATGCACGACGGAGACAAAGCACGTCACGTGACCGGGCCGTACCGAAGCGCGGGGATACTCGCCGACGGGGAGTGGGGGAATGGCGACGTAGAAGGGGAAGGGCAGAGTGGGAGACAAGTCTTAATCTGGTGACACTGATGCAGATAAGGAATTTTGCATTCCAAATTAGTCCTTTTGTAAATCATGCTCATCTTTTAGCACTACAAATTAGCTCTTTCAACGATCAAATTTAACTTTTTATAAATCAAGTTCATCCTTCTGCAACTGAAGTTTCTCTAGAAATTTCTTTTCTTAAGGGGGCCGGCAGGCATTTGGCCTTGACTGTCACGCTATGTTACGCTGCGCCCTTTTTTCTAGACATGTTACGTCTTAAATAAGTAAGTAATCAATTAAAAATGCATACCACCGTGTGTACATTCTTTGTTACGTCTGTATAGAGCCTTTTTTTTATACGAACACTAAATCTATCGAAATTAAGAGAATCTCTCAGCGGCAGCCATCTTGTGACGTCATACTTGCTTCAGAATTCGAATTTTCTGCCGAATATTACAAATTACTCCACGATGAGGTAGAAATTCGCAATTTGGGCTCTATACAGACGTAGACTGGACTTTTAGGAAACACAATTGAGCACTTCTAAACTGCACATTGCAATATTGAAGCGGCAGTTTATCTAGATTTTGACCCTTGCATACGTATACGGATTTCAAACCATGCCGGCCCCCTTAAACTAAGGTAAACTGAACTGACATGAACTTGGCTATTATTTATTTAACACTAAACCTACTACGGTCAAAATGACCGGTATATTTTACAATTATGGAAACTGTAAGAATTCATTTATGGAAAATAGTAGAATAAATCTCCTTGTCCAAGGATTTATTATATTGAAAATTACAGACAATCTCAATAAATTAAGTGTTCCCATTTTTATAAGGCAATATTTATCAGACACGGTTAATGTTTGGTAGGTTTAGTGTTAACAAATAAGATCCTTTTCAGTCTATCTCAATCAAGTGTTAGAATACATTTTTACATTGTATATGAAATTTTGGAGCGATTTTTGTGCCAAAATAGACCAAAAATAGTGTCATTAAAAATATTTAAATGAGTGTATACTTTATCTTAATCATTGCAAACAGTAACATATTTAGAAATATTCTGTAATATTTTACACCATTACAATACAATACAGGAGCCATAATACTTTTATGTAGTCACATAGTATTATAGTAGTACATATAGTATTAGTCATAAATACGGGATCTATCATCCTGCAATTGTTCCATCTGTTCACAACAATTGGATCACCCGATTGACAGTGACACACGACTTTCAATTCCGTCAAATTATATTGAAAAAAAAACTGAAACTTCTGTTTGCTAAGCCATTCAATCATTCCCGTACGCACAATATGTTTTCTTCGCCTGATTATATCGAAAACTCTGGCCGTCGAAAAATTTCTTAACGCAAGACTAATGGTATGTTGTAACCAGAGAGCTTGCCTGTGAACCACGCATTATTTTGCTTTCCCCTTCGCCAGACCACTGATTTCGTTTTGCGGCCGACCGTGGTCGTCCCGAGGTACTTAGAATTTCCCCTAACTCCGGGCGAACCCCTTAAGCTGACTGAGCTGGAACGTGGAAAGTTGTTTATAGGGTCAGCTTGGTGTACAGACAGGGCTGTTTGGGATTTGTTGTTCGGGCGGTTCGAATACAATAGACATTAACGTTTCGCGTTAACGGACGGGCCAAACGAGTAGGCGAGGTGGAAAAATAGTTCTATAGTTCCGAAGCCTTTCCCGAAGCCCATTCAACCGATACCCGATCCTTTGTTCTTCCTCAGAACCGACCATAGTATACGACATTGTCGGGAGATTTGCAACACTCGAATCGCTGGCACAGATCAATCATCCTTGTCGCTGGCTTGCGTCACGGGTGATAAGGATCATTGTAGCGGTATCTATTAATTATTCTCGACGGTGGAAGAATTGCATTTTCCTCCGCTGTGAATGGTCGAAGGTTGAATCATTGGTCGCGAATAGAAAAATGTGTTTTTATCGATGAAATCGGAGAAGAATATCTTCGTCGTCATCGGTCGGCTTTCTTCGAAATCTTCCAGATAGACCACCATCCGAGAAACAACGGAACAAAGAATATATGTTTCGCCGATCGCCGACGTCGTTGAAACATTCGATCTCGCGATGAGAGATTCGCATAATGCACAGCCGTTCTGGAAACTTACGCGGGAATAAAGATTAACGATTGAAACGATAGCGAGTTCAAACAACGTCACGTTTCTGCAGTTTATGTGTCGGTCGCGGCTTCACCGGTTTATGATGAAATCTTTCTCAACGGGGAACGCGAAGATGACTAACTGACAAGGGAACATATTCGGATGCGAAAATCCGATTTTTATGAAACTTATGGGAGCTTATAGTTCTTTGAAAAACATTTGACACGTATTTTTTTATCTGCAGTCATCCACTTTGAAGGGATGAAAACAGCCCTCAAAGTTGGGGGTCAAAACCATATTTTTTTAGATATCTCGGAAACCAGAGGTCGAAAAAATTTGAATTTTTTTTAAATTGTTTCTTTTCAATGGGAAATGTAGTCGCGCAAGAAAATTTTAAGAAAAGTTTAAAAATTTTAAATTTTAAAAAAATTTGATTTTTTTGCAGTATCTCTTATTTATTGTTAGTTCATTTTAATGGAAATTTGGGTATGTGATCTTTGATCCAAAATAGGGAATACATGTTTCAGGATTTTCTTTTTTTTGTCATTTAACAATAATTATGCATAATGGAAGATAGTCTTGCACCTGGCATGCGTAGGAAGGGATTCTGGTTTGTTTTATCGAAATATAAGCATTTAGTATAAACGTGTATAGTATTTTAAACAATACCAGAGTAGTAGACTTGAACTGATTTTAAAGATTGAAGCTTACATTTTCGAAGAACATTACTCATTTTCTGTGGTAATTTTACGATGAATTTCTAAAATAACAATAACAGAGTAGTAGACTTGAACTGATTTTAATGTTCATATTTTCTACTTTATTTATTTTCTGTGATAATTTTTACAGAGTAGTAAAGTTGAATTACGAAGGGTGCCCACTTAATTTTCTCCTCGACTGTATCTGGTCCGAAAACACCGGCGAATCAGTTGAACGAACTCCTCCCTCTGTGGACTGCAAGTACGAAAAGGATCGGTTGAAGCGTGTCTCACAGGATCGATCGCCATCCACTGTTAAATTATGCACGCATCCCACGTCCCCCGCGGCACCGACGAATAATTTATCAATCGGCCATGAATCGAGTGGCTCTAAAAACGAAATTCAACAGGTGTAACCGTCCCCGTCGATTCCAGTGGAAGACGAATTATTCGTTCGACCTGTTCTCGGTCGACGTGTCGTTTCCGGCTCGCTCAATTTCCCTCGATTTCCTCTTTCGTGGCTCCCCGTTCTGGGACAGGATCGCCGACGATCCTGAATAATTTATCGGAATGACGGATTAGGATCAATTAGTTGACGTGCACCGGGAGAGGAACGTGATCTCCGTCACGGGGAGAAACAGGGCGCGGTTCGTTCGGTCGACAAGTTCGGTGGACGTCTTGAGGAGACACGATAATTTATTGCTAATACAACCGTGGCGCGCGGTGCCGGAGATTCAATTTCGACGGGGAAAAGAGGGTAGCCAGAGAAATCCATAGTGTGCGAGGCGATAAAGCCTCCTGATCGAACGGGCCAACGGAAAGTATAGGGTGGCCTAACGATAATGGTAATCTTTCATTTGTCCAATGGCAGGAACTTTTATTTTACGACGTACTAAATATTGTAAACCTAGGATCGATCCTACGAGCGAACAATAATCCCGAGACACAGGGAATCCCTCGCTACGATGAGCTAAAGTAATGCAAACGACTTCATTGACACTAATCCTAGGTTCAACCGGTGCACTAAACCTTACCTTTCTGTGAAACAGAGCGGACCGTGACTATCGAGATTTTAGGGGGTTCAATGGAAGGGTAACGGCAATAAATCTTGGCTAACGTGACTGAGAAAATAATCAATCTATTGCTTTCTATGTTTATTGCATTAGAATGTTGCTTTCGATTTTTAACTGTGACATTAAACAAACTCAACTATTTTCTAAATAAACTGCTCGAAGCAAGCACCATTGTAAGCAACAAATTCTATCAAAAAATGACTGTGACTATCGGTGGGACTCACACTAATGCAAGCGAAGTCAAAGATTGCAACTTTTGTAATTTTTAATTTTTTCTATAAAACGATACCAAACACAATATAATTACGATCGTAATTACTTGTGTAACAATGAAGTTAAGAATTCGTTGTACCTATACCGTAAATGTCAAGTCAAGTAATTATGATCGTGATTATATCGTGTTTGGTGTCATTTTAATCGGAAAACGAGGCGAATACGATGGTAAAAGATTCATTGACGAAAAATCGAAAAGAAGGAATTTGATTTTTGTATTTAGAAGGCTGAGCTGGCATGAACCCTTGGCGTTATCCTTCTCTACGTTTGGCACACTACAGTGTAGTGCCTCTCATATCACCGTCGCTCGGTAGACCCGAAGATACGACCGTTACGGAAAAAATATTGTACAGTGGCGTACAGGTTAACGAGCGTGGCAAATGAGTAAAGTTTGGTGTCCACGGTTCTTGCAACCGCCTGTACCTGGAGGGTAGGTAGGAAAAGAAAAGGAGGCACCGCAAGGGGCGCAGAGTTATTGACCTGGCGATGAGGTCCTCGGTCGAAGAAGGGTGGTCGGGAGGGTCGCTAGAGGACCTCTTTGAGAAGGTTCACGCAGACCCGGGTCCTCCTGGTTGTCCTCGGGCCGAGCGCGTACGCCATTGTTGCATCTCTTTATACGTTGCGGACGGCTGACCGAAATGAATTTAGTCTCTGCAAATGGCAAGCCTCTCTCTCTCTCTCCCCCTCCCCCGCCCTCGCCGTCCTTTCGGCGAATGAATGCAACGAGCCGAATCGCTTGACAGCCGGCGGAAAGAAGCTTTGCTCGGTCCTAGCGCTAATGGAACTCTTGTTTTGTGTCCGGGTGAAAAGAAAATGTCGCCGAGGCGTGGCTCGGTGCGGTCACCTCCTAGCCATTATGCTCTCGGTAATGCATTTTTAGGGGATGAACGGTCGGACACAACATGCGCCGATAAACGGGCTGTACATTACAGTGGTCCTTATTTTTCGACTTTTCAGTTTTTCTGATATCATACCCCTAAATTGTGAGATTTGGTGACGAAATGGTACGCGCAAAATTTTGAACCAATCGGACAATGGAAACCTGTGTCGCATTTGCGTTAAAGTTTTAAAATTTGTATTTCTTGTTATTTTCAAACGTAACTGTATTTTGTTATTTTGGAAATATCCTCAAGACCAAGAAATTCTCGAAACAAGTTCAGGACCCCTATAGCTAAGGTCCACTCCTATCAGAGGGGTCCTACTATACAGGGTGGGACAATAACTTTGTCCACATTGAATATTTCCGTTATTTGTAATAATACCAAAAAATGATATATACAAAAGTTGCATGGTATAGAGGGAGAAGTATTCTGATGTAAACCGTTTTTACGTCCGTGAAGGCGTTTCTGTGGTTTCAAGGTCACCTCGATTTCTTTAAGTAGAAGGACTCACCATATCATGAATCGATAGAGTATCAAATTCTGCGTAAAAATGTATTGACCTTCGTACGTCCTACATCTAATAGTTAACGAGATATTATTTATATCTCGGAAACGCCTTCACACACAGAAAAAATGTTTACATCACAATATTTCCGCCTATATACCATGCAACTTTTGTAGATATCATTTTTTCATATTATTACAAACAACGGAAATATTCAAGGCGGACAATGTTATTGCCCCACCCCGTATTGTCGGGGGATGTAGATCTCGCGCAAACTAATTTACGCGACACCCGAGTTAGCATTTTCGTTCGAGTTTCGAGCACCTCGGAAATTTGAAAGTGGAATGTCAGGCAAACACGCTTCATTGTGGTCGCCGTACACCTGCCAGCGCGATTCTTTCGCAACGACCGTTTCGCAAGAATTCTAACGGCGAAAAAATGCCCGTTTTTGCGCGGCGCCGCGAGCTACTGGATCGCAATTTCAACTCGAACCTCCTTCCTGAATAGCACAATTAACAAAAATCCGTACCGGTGTTCTCCTATTGAATTTTTAAATAACGGGTGATGAAATATTAAGTTGTTGCATACGAAGTGTCCGGATTTTAGAACGCAAGTGTTACAAAACGTTGCGATCAAAGAACACTATTACTATCTACAAGTTTATTTAGTTTGTGGTGCAAATCCGATATTTAAAACTAGGCTTAAGGATCACTAAAACGAACTATTCCATATTATTTTATTGAAATAACAAGGATGTACAGTGTTTACTTGATATATGTCCAAAACAGTGGTCTAACGTAGAAACGTAGGAACGTAGGAAAGGACAGCGAAGCTCTAGAAGCCTCGGTTCATGGGGTACATCCCGCAGTAGTGGGGATAGTTTTGGGCCTTCTATCGACTAGGCATTTGGGACATATATAGAGTAAACACTGTACCTACACAAATTTTTACCCATTTTTTAAACAATATATACTCAACGATATAAATTCGTTGAGTAATGGATGCATCTTCACAATTTTAGTAATTGTAAATTAACTGAGGAGAAACGTGACCAGGCCGTGGGGGAATAGTGTCGTAGAAGGGGAAGGGTAGAGTGGGGGGCAAGTCTACATTTGGCGACAATGGTTAATTCGCGTCGCTGAGCGAGTCACGTGACGGTGGTGCATCAGGAATTCGTCCATTTATTCTCCGACATCCTTTGCGCTCCTGTTTTTCTCCGAATCGCATTTTTATTTCTCGCTCGTTGGAACTCGATTGCGGAGTCTGCTCGATCGAGCGATCTGTGAAGCGTTAATGTTTCACGTCGGGAGCATTTAATGGTCCAGACCATGGGTCGCCTTTTGCGTCATTAATTTATTTGGTCATTCCAAACGCCCCCCCCCCCTCCCTCCGCCGCAATCCTCCGTGCCACCGTTCTGCCGGTTATTTGTTTTTCTGTTGAGCACTCTAGCCTCGAATCCCGTTGAATCCCCAACGTTCGACTGAAACGGTGTCCGGTGTCGATGCATGCGCATAATATATTGCATTCGATCGGAGAAGATTTAATAGCGGTATTAGTTTCGAAGGACACCGATCGAGAATGCGAGAGATCCGTGCCGCGGTTGCGGTGTTCGCCGTATCTGCGCCAGCGGCGCACAGTGGGCCAAAAGCGCCAAAACGTGGCCAAAATTAGAAGGAGTACTTCAATTTAGTTCAAAATTGATACTTATAGGTTTTTTGGGCCGACGAATATGTAATCTAACGTGAAATTCATTTTTTGCATTTTGGCCACGTTTGGGTGGTTTTGGCCCATTGTGCGGCGGACCGTTAAGATTGGGGCCATGTGCTGACACTGTTTGGGGACCCACTCAATTAACCCAAATTTTTAATTTAAATTAAAGTGTTTTCATTTTTTTTTACCGCGATGGGGGCCCTTTGGCTGAACGGGGCCCTGGATTAACATTGTTTGGAGGCCTACCTAATTCAGCCAAATTAACCAAAAATTTTTCTTGTATAATTTATTATTTCTTCTGTTTTTAATTTAAATTGTTTTTATTTTTTTACGGCGAAAGGGGCCCCTTGGCTGAACGGGGCCTGGGCTGCCGCGCATAAAGTCCATGCAAACAGCTCTTGTCGTGTGGTCCAATTTTTAAAACGTTATTAATTTTTAAAGGGTGTCTTAATTGCACAAAAGCGAGTGTTTGAGGTAGATTTTTGAGAGAATGCGGATCTAGAAATAGTTCAGAACTGTGGTAGCTCGAAGTGTACTGTCTTCGAAGGATGTATTGATTAAATGTTAAGCAATCAGTGCTTAACAATTTCTAGGTACAAGTTATTCGTAACCCACTATTGAACCGCAGATGCGCCGCGGCAGTGAAAGGGTCAATTTTCTCTGTGTCGGCAATGATCGCCGGAAGCGCAATCGATCATCAGTGATATCATCGATCGTAGCGCATCTCGTTTTTACGAACCTCGTTCGTCGTGCTCGATGATCAAAGGCACACGAAGCTTTTACCGGCGGACTTTCCCTTTTCAAACGATCGCGACCGCGTATCGCACGCGAAATCGTGTTACATCCACACGTCGTCGTCGTTGTCGTCGTCGACGTCGTCGTCATCGGCACAACGAAACCCGGGAAAATATGTGTTACGTGACGAGATCTTACGGGTTTGATTTCTCAAGCCGCAAGAAATCGAACACTTATCAAGGGAAACTTATCTTTTCGAATTATGTTTTCGATCGAGTAGCCGATTTATCGCAACGACGGTACCGGAAATTCGGGAATCAAGATAAACTGCTCGTTAAATTCAATAGATTTCTAAAAGAAGATCGCCTTGATAATTGCTTCGACTGTCTCTGTCTTTTTTTTCGTTTTCTTTTTTTTTTTTGTTTTTAATGTTCAATGATTTCGCTATCCACGATCTCAATCGTTGCGCAAGATCGACAATTCGAACGCGACTCTACAAGATGTTGAGTATGTTACATACAAAAAACCGTGACGCAACGAGATGTAATATTTTTCACGGTGAATTAGAAGGCCCACAACCTTTCAATCGTGTGTTGATTAATGATGCTCGCGGCTAAGATAAATCTATCGTGAATTCGTGATCTCCCAGCCATCGCAAATCGGTAATGGCGAGCAGAGAGAATTGCCTCTTTTGGACTATAACTAATATCACTGTGCTGGGCGTATTAGTAAAATATATTTGCTTATTAGCAAAATATATTTATGAGTAGAACTACGAATGAGAATTAATAGAGGTTTTGTTCGACGTTTGTTGTATTCGTTTCGTTTTTCCGATTAAAACGACACCAAACACGATATAATTACGATCATGATTGCGTATGTAACAAGCAAAGTTAAGAATTCGTGTACCTCTACCGTAAATGTCAAGTCTGAAACTTTAGTCGCTTGTTATACAATTATGATCGTCACTATATCGTGTTTGGTGTCATATTAATTGGAAGAACAAGACGAATGGAATAGTAAAGATTCAAAAAAGAAAGATAAAAAATTAGAATTCCATTTCTTACTTCTCGCTGATACTTGGCTCCTTCGCTGGCTCGATTGTAGAGCTTGTTCATCGCTTGACCGGTTCCAAGGGAAGTCCCCCCACTGACGGGGATAAAGTGTCGACAGTTGTAATAGAGATCATTGCGATAGTTACGGAGAGAATACTGTAGTTGTAACTCTGAAAACTGTCGGCGAGACAAATCCTGTTAGTCGAAATGTTCGGGATGATTGTTTGATTGTCTATGTTTTCATAATTAACTCGAAATCGAGAGTGTTACGAGACTGGTCGTTGCGCGACCGTTTCTATTATCTCGTGCGTTATCGCCGAATTGTATGCACGTGTTGATACGCGGGTCGATAGGGCAAACAACGAGGAGGCCGGCGCGGCGCGAGCACGCGCATGGAAAGCGCGAGAGCGTTTTCTTTTTCTCGGCCGAATGAGACCTGAATTTTCTGCCGGCTAGAGAGTGCCAATGCATGTTATGCAAATACGCGGTCACTTGCCGATTTCTTCTCGTTAACTTGGTATCGTTAACGAGCCTTTTCTCCGGGTCTGTTTGAAAACGGTAGAATTTGTTTTCCATCAAACTAAACGAACCGAAATATTTAAAAAATATTTCCGAAAAAAATAATATATTCTCACCGAAGTTGTAGAGATAGCAGTTTCAGAAAAATTTAGTAGTTTTGGATTGTTTAATAAAGTGCATCGTAGTTAATAAAATACAAATTCGATTTTTGTCTTTACTCTGCTCTAATAGTATTTGAAATGTCTGTTATTTTAAATAAGTCAACATTGTTTGAATGTTCAAATAATTCAATAAATTATTTCAAATAGTTATCTCTTATTTTCGTTGCAGTATAAAATCGGTGCTATTAATGTTACGTGGGCCGACAAATAAAACAGCGAAAGTATATTAAACTTCCGTTGAACGCATGGAAATATTAACTCACGCGCATAATCACGGAGTTCCTTATATTTTTATCATTTTAGATGAACGACCAGAGATTATTTTGTCATTAGTAGTTTTTAGTTCACCGATTCGTTTAGCTCATTTTCCTCGTCGAGCCGAGGTCGAGTTGATTAGATCCCTGGTTTAATGTCCTTCAGCGGTTCTCATTCAACGAAATATCCGATTAAATCCCCTCGAGAAAATACAGCGAGCGTGAAGTATTTCGTGGTGTTTCCTTTCTACGCGATGAAAATCTTTCTGTAATGATTTGTACACTGTGCAGATATGTATCAGCGAAATTAACCTGAAATTTGTCCGATTCTGTTGCAGAACAAAACCAGCCAGAACCCTACTATACAGTTCCTAGGAAACGAAGGGGTAAGTGGAAATCACTTTCTATCGTTTATACATTCACGTTGAATGTCATGTCTGCGCGACATGTGCAGGCTTTCGTGCGTTTAATTGTTAATAGCCGACTGCGATGCGACGAACACTATTGGAGTCGGACGATAACCAGTTCGCTTGTGATTAGTACCGCAAATTAGCGACGGGCACGTAATTGTCTCTTCCTAAGTTAACGAAATACAATGACCCCAAAAAGTATTTCAACACTAAATTTCCCGTTCTCGAGAAATCATGTGACAATTTTGTTTAAAAAAAAAGAACAAAAATAGTGCAACAATGTATATTTCAAAGCTGGGAGCCTCTGCTTTTGCCATCGTTCCTTCTTCTCAAAAATATTTTTAGAAATTTTTTTAGTCCAAAATGTTACCAGTTGATTCGGTTGTAAAAACATTGAACAATTTTTCTCGTGACCGAAACCACCCATAGATTTAAAGATTGAAGCTTCCCCTTTACAAGCAGTGCTTAAAATATGATATACGATTTTTTCTAATCGATTTATCGAGTTTTGGGTGCAAGGTGTACTGAAGGAGTCGCCAGATAAGGGGAATTAACTCGAATTGAGGGGAATACAGTTACCCCCTCTTTACCAGTACCGGATCACACGTGACACTGTGACACATGCGCGACAGAGGCGAAACGCCTCACGTGACCGGCTCACCGGAAGCGTGTGGAGGATAGCGTTGTAGAAAGGGAAGGTAGAGTGGGGAGACACGACTCTGGGCCTCACACAACCGAAGTTGTCCCACATTTTTATTCTACAAAACTGCCAACAAGAATTGTTGATTAAGTTTCAAGCACTCGTTGCAAAAATCTAATCTCCAAATTTGTAATAAATCCAGTCAGAAAAAAACATTCCGAAAAACATAGTTCAAATACTTTTTCGATCCACTGTACCAGTCGTCACTCTCGTTCCCACAAGAAACAAAATTTCTAAGAACGGTGGAATCCTTAATACATTTAGGAACGTTACCTTCACTTTTTGTTAGTTAAACGTTCAATCATCGCTTTTAGCATTGCAAATCAGCGTGACCGAAGTCTTTCGATTGATTATTAAATTATTAGGTTATTAAATTAATATTAAACTATTGATTATTATTAATTTAATTATTAATTCCTCAAATAATTTTAATAATTTTTAATTAATACAATGAGTCTTCAATTCTTTTTTCATCTGTCTTTTGCTTTAAATTGTACCTATTCATTTTTACCATAAATGCATACAGTCTAGTGATAATAAATGATGCAACGTGAACGACCACAAAAATTCAATTTCCACCATGACGCAATCGAGAAACTTGCAATTCGTGTACAGAATATGGTTCTCATCTTTACCAGAGAGTCCTAGAAAAAATAACGTTTAATATAGCAGAACGGTTTTCCAGTTAGAAACAAATTGCGCAAGAATCTTGCCTGAGCGTGAATCACAGATCCGAGAAAATTGAAAATTCGGAAAATCCCCGTTCACACGCACGCGCGGGGACAAAAAGATCGACCTCGGGATCGCCATCTGAAAGTCACGCGGATCCGCGTTTTCCGTGGAATTGCCGTTTAGCGCGTGTGACGTCGATCGCGAACGGAGACGAACCGCCGTTCTCGGAAGTTTTCTGTCGCGATACGTTGCGGGATGCCTTCACGATTTGTTATGGAAACCTCGTTACTCGTCCCCGCGTGCAACTCGAAAGTGTAAACCGCGAGTCTTCCGTGTGTGATGCAACGTAACCTCGTGCGTTCCTCGGACTGGCTCTCATGTCGAGGAATCGGTCAAAATCCTCCGAATGATTATTAAAACGCGTCTAGGGGGACAACTCTACCGCACGATTTCGAAAAATACATCATTTAACACTTAAGCTGCCTGCTGATACCGTCAGTGTAAGAAAGTATTCCTACACAAATTGAAAACGAACAACATTTTTAAAATTGGACCAAAGACTCGAATTTAATTTTTGAGATTTTTTTAATGTACTAATTTAAAAAAAATTGCTTTGGTTGCAATTGCAAGAGAAGAAAACGATTTTTATGTTTTTTTTGTCTGTCCATTTATGACTTGGTGTGACCTTGAGGTTAAAAAAATACGTAGCATTCCATGTAAAAAATTGAAGGTGACCTTCATTTCTAAGAAAACGACAATAACAATAAAACTCGTTACAGACGCCATTACATTAGATTGCCATTTGAATATCGCGCAGCAAAACGCTTATGGCTTTAAGCTATTGAACGCCAGAGTCAAAGGACTAACTAAATTACTTCGATTGTGTTCGACTTTCTGTGGGTTGTCATTCGATAATCGACTTGTTAATTAACCTACTTGATACGGCAATCTACGCATAGCGGTGTGCATACGAAGGCTGTCGACTATAGTGACCGCTGCACAGTGGTCAAAAGTGGACTTTCTAGCTGGGCAAAGTCTGAAAATTGAAAGTGCTTAGAGAAACATTGTTCGTTGTAGTAAATGAAAGGTATATTGTAAGCATACTAATGTCAATAATAAATCAGAATAATATCGTCAAGTCGTCATCGTTTGTATTCTACAAAAGATGATATTTAAACTTTCTTCCTGTGTATAAAAATCGTCATTCGTTCGTTTAGTTTCGAATTAATTGAATGAACAGATGCTGCATTGGGAACAATAAAAATATGTCTGCAACAAGTACTTTCGAAAATAAGTTTTGAAAAATTGATAAATAAAGCACCGAATGGTCCTAGATATCAATTATACAGTGTGTCACAAAAATGTCGAGCTTGTCTGAAAGGGAAGATTCCTCAGATCATTGGGAGCAACTTTTTCATTTGCGAAAATGTTCGCCGTGGCTTTGTTTCCGAGTTATTAAAGAAAAACACGAACCAATCAGAGTGCGGCTACTATGGACAGACCCCGGCTCGGCCAATGTCAACACCACGCTCACCGGGACCGCGCTCCGATTGGTCCGTGTTTTTCGTGAATATCTCCTTAACCAAGCCGCGGAGAACATTTTCGCAAAGGGAAAAGTTACTAGAAATGACCTGAGTACAACATTTTTGAAACACTCAGCATAGTTTTCAACAAAAATTGATTTTCAATCCCGATAAAAATCAGCCTTTACCAACCGCGACGAACTTTCCTTTTCCGTCGGAAAATGTGGAAAACGATCGTCGGCGAGTCCATCAGCGTAGCCTGTCGCTGGATCCGAGGAATAGGTTACAGGTCAGTGGCACAGATAGGGGGCAAGTGTCCCGAAGAAGACGCGTCGGGAAAAGGATCGAGAGTGAGAGGTGGCGACACGTCTCGACGGCGATCGCAAGGATACGCGCTCGTGCGCTTGGTCTCGTGTTATGCACGCGAAAGAAATCTTTTCGCGACGGGATCGAGGGATCGAGGGATCGGCGCCGATACTGCGCCTGTCCGTAGACGTGGCAGAGCACTACGCCGCGTAACCGAAGGTTTCTACTACGGTGAAGGCGATCGAGGTCGTTCGAGCAAGGTTATACACCATTTTCACTCGTTCGTCGGTTCGCCAGCTCGCAAGCAGCGAGATCCTGTCGCTTGAATCGCACCGAATCGCGAACCGAGGCCCTTGGCGACGCGAGGTTCCCGCGACTAGATGTCGCCGACTTTTCGAATGGTCAGCCGCGGGGATCGGGTTTCGAAGCTCATTGTGCCTGGAACGTCGGCTTTCGGTTTGCTAGCGATGGGAACGAATCGATTCCTCCTCTGAATTTTCAAATAATTCGGTAATCAAACATTGGGTTGGCATTTATTAATTTTTTTATTTATTTAGTAGTTTCAAAAATTCACTCGGTTAAATGCCCAAATACCCCCTCGCCCTCAGATTCCTCCTAAAAACCAGTCCAACTAAATCCGCTGTAGCAATACGCCGTAGCAATACACCGTAGCAATACGCCGTAACTTCCAATGAACTTCTTGTACAAACTAAATCGATAGTTCGTACTCTGTCGTGCTGATTCATTGGTTTCAATACGAGCGTATCTCCTCCACCATTTTCGACAAAAAATTTCGAAAGATCTTCGAGTTTCTTTTCTTCTTGCTTCCTCGGATTTTCCGTATCTCTTGACATTATCTCGCCGAGTCTGATCTATCGCAATCTTCGTCGAACCTGGAAATCGATTTATCAATGTAGACAGGCTGAGGAAACCTTGAAAGGAAATTGATTCTAATTGCGAAACAAAAGACGCACTGTCTTTTATTTTTCTTGGTCGTTTCCGTTTGACGCGACGTTTCACGAGCCGTTTTTGTCGTGACGCGTCTTTCTTGTTATTCATGATTCGGTTTGGATTTAGAAACACAAATCATGTCGGTATCTGATCGATTGATCTGGGTATGTGCCCAAGGGCGACGTTTCTTTCCTCAAAAATTTCACACGAAACCTGAATTTTTTTTAAAAAGAAGTTGTTTATGTCGATCCCCGGTTACACTAAATTGGTGTACATGAAGAACTGTCCGCCTGTTCTGTTCTCCGCTAATGGGGCCCCCTATTGGCGCTAGCAAATCTGTAATTCGAGTTGCGAGCATAAGCCTCGTAGCCACGTAATCAACCTTTGATCTCAACGACCACGAATTCGTTTTCGCTGCGTGCCGCGGGTGTATTTTCGCCCGGCCACATATTCCAAAAAACCGTGGACACGATTAGAGCGTTAGAACGAGATTATTTATTTGGAGCCGAAAACGTGGCCTTGCCTTGACGTCACGCGTCGCCCGGGCACTTCGTGCGCAAAAGCTGCACGCCCCTGGCCCCCCGGGGCCCCCTCCTCTCGCGTCGCCTTAAATCACGGTCTCGAAATCTTTTTTCGATGACGGAGGGAAGGTGACCGACCTCTTCCGTTTCTCGGGCGTGGTCGAAGATCTGATCGACCAAACATTACTCCGTTTCGGGTGAACGCCACGCAGTGGGACATTTGTCTGTAAAACCTGGCCGTAATTGTATTAGCGTTACTTTAAGATTGCAAGCAACAATGTTAGTAGGTCATTGGACTCGTTTTGACGTCGCCTACGACAGATATGCGGTCAAAAATGCGTAGTGACATTTGAAGAAGATGACCAAATTTTTTGTAGGTTTATATGAATACCGATTCATTTTTGTTCGAAACTGTTTTTGATCAGATTATCGGCAGTTGCCTTCTGGACAGTGTCGCCAGAAGATAGGTATCTGCTTCCTCTCCTTCTTTTTCCCTTCCACTGTCCCATTATGCCAGCATGTGCACACTTCAACGTCCCCCACTAAGACTGGTCACGTGACGTGCCTCGTGACGCTTGGTGTCCTACTCAGTCTCCGTCGCGCACGGCGCAAAGTGTCATATATTGCTCTGGTCATCAGAGAGGGGGTACATTGTATTCCCCTAGATTTTCTCGATCTGGCGACACTGCTTCTGGGCGCACATGCTCAGACCTACCCTATACAGGCTCGCCATATTAAAACTTGTCTCCCTACTCTATCTTCCCCTTCTACCGTGCTATTCCCCCACGCTTCTGCCACGGCCCGCGTGCGTTTGTGATGCATGTGTCCAGTACTTGGAGACACAGGGTCATTTTTCCCCCTCGATTCGAGTCAATTCCCCTGATTTGACCACTCTTGCCAGGTCTAGTAGAAGTGCGTCGAATTGAATATCAACGAAGGGTTATCTGAGATTGCGTAGGTTGGCGATCCAGAAGATCGGTGTTTTGCAACGGGTGGTCATGTCGTGTTGGACGTATTGGTCCGGGATCCAGCGTTGATCGATGAGTTTCCTGGGCGAGCAGAGAAGAGAAAATTACGATTACCTCTGGTCGAACGCAATTATCCGGTTCAACGAGGCTGGTTCCGATTCCAGTATCACCTGTTGCGGAGGGAAAGGAGTTGAGGTCCCTCGGTACAGGGAAAAAGGACGTCTCGGGCAGCCTCGACGTTATTAAGGCTTCATTCACATAACCGATTCTGTTTAGCCGCATTTACTACGGCCGCTGTTTCATCCTGACCTTTGACTGGCTTCGCCTTCCACTCTGTCAGATCTGCCGCGGATCGATCCGGCCGCGTTGACCTTTTCAAGCGATCGAAGGATGCCGGAGTCTTTAGGGCCGTTAGCATCTAACAGCCTCCGGCAGCTGGAAAATTGTTTCCTAAGGACGCCTTTCCAGAAGCCGGGCTGAGTCAGTGAATCCTTGGAAAAGAGTACCGTGTGCCCGACGCGATAGAAAGTGGTCGCGGTCCCCGTTCGCCGCTAAAAATAGTCGGATCAAACGTGTAACCTACCGGAAGGACTTCCATTCGTCGCGTGGCCGCTCAGCTGTTCTGCTCTCGATTCCCCTCTTTTCTAGACCGGAGATCATCCGTCGTGATAGATCGGCTCTCAACCGGGGCGGAGCGATCTACGGTCCAACCAGCTTTCTAATATTCCGACATCGAAAGTTTGACAATTACGCTCAATACAGTAGAACCTCGATTATCCGAACCACTGTTGCGTCGCCGCCATCCCCACTACTTCAGCCTCTCTTGCGTTAGAAACTATGTATGTCCTAAATGTCTAGCCGATAAACGTCTCTGACCTATCCCCACTGCCGCGTGGGGTATACTTCGTGAATCTCGAGAAACCTCGGTCGCCGAGTAGTGTAACATAATACGGGTCGGGTATATCGGTGTGAGAGTAGCAGATCACTTCTCGTTCAACAATAAAACTTTCTTATTTTTCATTATTTCCTATTTTCACTATTGTCCTTTTCTACGTTCAGCGTGGATCAAAGAATAGTATCTCCTGGCGGATATATGTCCCTGGCTAGACCCGTGTTTTGGACATGTATCGAGTAAACACTGTACTGAAATAATGCACTTTATTTAAGAAGTTCACTAAAGAGACTCCTCATGAAAATACATTTATAATTTCAATTTATTCGTAAAAGAAAAAGTCAGAGGCAAGTCATTTTGACGTATTCAAAAAACAAAAATAAAAAGACACACGGTAGGATAGCGCAAGAGAGGCGATGAAAAAGAAAAACAAGTAGTGCGACGCGTTTCTAATTAATATTTTATGAGAGTCCGGATCGGAGTGATCCCCGAGGAACCCGATTTACGGATCAATAGACCAGCAGGGAGGAGGGCTTGTTACACGCTCGAAGAAATTTCTATTTGCCGGGCTTCGGGGAGCTCTCGAAGGTTTTCAGGAAGTCGAACGGTTGCCACTTTTGTAGCCGAGTATTTTTCCGAGGGCGGTGGATAGAAGTGATTCCGGTTAAAACTGCTTGGCGGCGGCCATGGCGCGCTTATGTACACCCGCTGAGCTTAATCCGTTGTCACCGCGGGCCGACAGGAGCCTCCGGAGATTAAAGGCTTCTATATTTTCTCGATCCGCGATAAACGACACCCGAGCCGAGTCTTTTCCACTTCCAGGCCACCCTCCCTCGAATCTTCCACCTCTGCCTCTGTCTTCTTCTGCAGTTCTTTCCGCGGAGGGCCATTCCCCCTTTCCACACGGTGGTTTATCGCGTCGCTATTCTCGGAGAACGGTCTTCGTCTGCGGAAATCCCGTCTCCTCCGTGTCTTTTGCTCTCGCATCTCGCGCCACTAGTCTGGGTACACACCAGTCTGCCGATTATATTATTCTTTCGTTAAAACATTTCCATTCTGAAATCAGACATTCCATATGCAACGAATAGAATAATTTCCAGCCCCTTAGGTACATCAGGGATGGCCATTTTTGGCTCAGTTGAGACGAAACTATCTCCACCATAATGCCCACTGTCCCCTTCCAGTAAGCGCCGTTACCGTGGGGCAACGAAGATGAGTGACACAAGCGAAAACGACGAAGATGAAAGAGAGATTGGTGGGGGAAGCAGGCGTTTGAGGGGCCCCTACCGTACCTACCACTGGTTTACATGGAACAACTTCTTCGTGCAGATTATGAAGCGTTTAAGGGGTATGGACACAGTAACGGGCCTAAAAACAAACAATTAAACAATTTGTTCTAGTATTAAAAAATAATTTAATATAAAATCGAATATATGTCTACAACATATGTTAAGGTACTTGAAACATCTTTTTTACCTTTCCGATCCAAAATGGCGGTGCTATCACTTACTCAATACGTTGTTTTTGTTTATATCTAGCGGCCACATTTTTTTACCTAGACAAGAAAAGAATTTCTTCCGAATCTACATTAAAATGACCACAGAAGTGCGCAGGATTTGTAGAAAAAGTCAATATTTTCAAAAACCCCTGCGCACTTCTGTGGGCGTTTTAATGTGGATTAAGAAGGAATTCATTCTTTGATCTGCGTAAAAAAATACGGACGTTAGATGTCAAGGGCCTGGAGCACCTCCAAAAATAACAACGTATTGGTTAAGTGATAGCGCCGGCATTTTCGGTTAGAAAAATCCCGAAAAAATTGTATCAGCACTTTAAGATTGACAGTGCTCAAATTCGATGTTCAATCCAATTATTTTTTTTTTTTATACTGAAACAAAAGTCTCCTCGGGGTACGAGCAACACTGTATTCGCATAATCGGTGTCCCCGCCATTCGCGGCTTGGAAAAGAGGCTCGAGTCGCGTTCCCGTTCGTCTGCATTCGTGAAATCACATGAACCGAAATTTACGTAAGTCTGGAGAATTCACTGGAATTCGGCGGCATAGAAAGTATCCGGTTCGCGGGTGAAGGGGTTAGCGGGGCGGACCTAAAACCGATATTTTTTTTAGCTGTGTTGCGCGTTCGCGTACGAGCTCCCGTGTAAACTTTCACGCGCACACGTGCCCGATAATTACGCATGCAGGAAAGTAAAGTGACTCGGCTCCGAAGTTCGCAGAGCTCCGAGGCGGATTGTAAAAAATAACCGTATTCAACGAACCGATCGAATTTCGACGGCCTGTTCGCAATTTTTCCGAATTTCGGTTACAGGATTGAGTCAAAATTGGTACAGTGGATTTTGAAAGGAATATTGTTAGGAATTTCTATTTTTTTTTTTAATTCATTCAGCAGGCAAAACCAAAATATCTTTTCAATTGTGCATTTGACCCTTCCTTGTCATAAAATCCGCAGTCTAGTTACAAGTAGAAGACAATTATAAACCAAAACACTCAAAGAATTTCGATTTGCATTTTTTAATCGACTACTGTGCAGGGTTCCATGCATAATCGCCAGAGGAGGGGAGGTAGCACGAATTGTGGGGAAAAAGTTACCCTCTCTCTGCCAGTGCCGGGTTAGTCACGTGACATTGTAACTCACGCACGACAAAGACGGAACGTGTCACGTGACCGGGTCGTGGCGAAAACGTGGGAGAATAGGGCGATAGAAGGGGAAGTTAGAGTGGGGACAGAAGTCTGAAAGCGGCGACTATGGTTCCACGTTCGTGTACCTACGAGCGGTTTTTCTTTTCCTTTGATCGTCTCCGTCCATGGCAAACGCCTCTCTCTTCTTTTTACTGCAGGCTCCAGCCAGGAGTGTAGCAATTATACCAATATAATTCGTTCGCTTAGTAGACGTCCTTGTCGCGTCTGACGTATGTATCTCCGGAGAACCGATCGGTGTATTGCTCGAATCTGTGCTGCCGGTGTTGTTCTACCTGTCGATGCAAGTTTGCACTCGCTTGCATGCAAGCACGCACGCGATCCAGCGATTTCACGTGTAACAATACCTCTCGACATTCGATCGCCACCAGTCTTTTCACTTTTTTCTCGATTTTCCTCTGCCCGATGCTGTCTTACCCTCGCCTGTTTCCAAACCTTTGGACCTGCTTCGAAACGGTTCGTACAGTTTCATCACGAAATGCTTACTACATCCGCTTTGTATTTCGATTTTATATTCTCTACAACCTCCACCACCACCTCGCTGCTCTTCTTGCAATTTTATTTCGGAATTCTTTTAGGCATATCCAACAATAGGACGCTCTAACATTTTTAATCTACAATTATCGAGATTGCATAAATGCATGTAGGAATTATTTAACAAAGTTTTTTCTTTAGGTGTAAATAAAAGAACTAAAAATTGACTAAAAGTTGGTTAAACAAGTTCTCATTATTTTTATAAAGCAATCTAAAGTAGTCAGTTTCACAGCCCCGTAAAGTTAGTACTAAAAGTGCGTTCTCCGTGTCCGATCAGCTGACTTTAGGTTTCAAAATTGTTTTGCCTTCGGTCAATTTTCTATACGATTTCCGACTTTTCTGAAAGAAAATTCAAACGATTAAGCGTGTGCAATCGACCATCTATTCGGAGAATATATTTTCTTCTACCGTTCTTTTGTTTCGCGTTATTTCATGACTCCACCGTGGTACAATCAAGAACTTTCACCTCGCTAGCGTATAACACCATAAATAAATGAGTCTAATAGTTGCCGCGGGGAAATTCATTTTACGATGCTACTAAAAGCTTGCAAATCATGCTGGCAGATACGTTACGCATTGGCTCGTCAATTTTGTTAATTGTTTAGTTTTTGTTTTTTTAGCATTTTCATAGACTCATTTCGACATTTTCTTCTCCTCACTTAACGATTTTACCTGCCGGAAGGTACTTATAGGATTTTCAATAATTATACTGTACCAAAGCGAAGCTTAAAAAACATTTTCTACAGGGTGTTCCAAAAATGTTGTACTTGAAAGGTGTCATTCTTGAGGTCATTTGAAACAACTTGTTCCTTTGAAAAAATGTTCTCCGTGGCTTCAATCAGAGCACAGGTACAGCAGAGCGTGGCGTTGGCATTGGCCGAGCCGGAATCCGTCTGTAATAGCCGCGCTCTGATTGGACCGTGTTTTTCGTGAATAACTGCGAACGAAGCCGCGGAGAACATTTTTGAAAGGAACCAGTTACTTCAAATGACGTCGGAAATCTCCCCTTTCAAGGAAGTACAACAATTTTGGAACATTTTTCATATAAACGAAATTTGGTAGCATGATTATCACTATATTAAAAGTCTTGTAACCTTTTAACTGTTTTAAATTACATCAACTCCTTTTTTTTTTAAGTCTGGAGTCCACTAATTAATAATACAATAATATAATTCATGTAAAACTAAAATATTTGACATAGCAACAGTACATTTCATAGGACGAAGGCACTAATTTTGGGTAAAAAAACCGTTTTTAAAATATTCCACTTTCAATATTCAATGTTTTACTAAATTGTACTAATCTTCCTCATACTGATGAGTAAATATGAGTATTAAGAAGATGACATCACTAAATGAAACGTCGCTAAATTCTTCGGTTTAGGCGCCTCAAACCTGAACACGACGCTACATCCGTGTCCCCGTTCGCGACGGTTCTCTCTTTCGCGCGGACGTCCCTTCTCGGAGTATAATTCCTGCTCGCATAAAGTACTTACGTCTATCCCGCCGATACTGGCGGCCTTTTACGTGTTCAAGATTTAGCATACGCAGAGACCGTGCGCGCACGCTCGCCTTCGCATTGTTGCCTTTCACTCGGTCGCTTGCTATCCGGTTGTTATGTACATTTTATCCGGGAATGGCGCGTTGCTGGCTCGCGACTTTTCGGCTTTTCGAGAGCGAAGCCGCGCCACATCGCGTCGCGTCATGTCACGGCGCTATCGGAAAATCCGCGGATCAGAGAATCATGAGCGTGCACAATAGCGCGACTGGAAAATTTCCGACCGACGACGACGACTGCACAATTTTCCAAACCGTCGCACCGTGTGTTGAAAAGCGGACAAAATTATTTTTCGAAACTACCTATAAGTTTAAATTAAACAAAATGGTGCGTTTCGATAGATGTGCTGAAGTCGAATCAATAATTTGGTTCAATTCGAAACCCATAAACGGCAATCTCGAAGATGCGAATTTTGTTGTGGCGGATCCTCGGCCAATTGAATCCGCCGGTATAAATTCGATTAGATTCGCGAAATTCGTCGAATCCCCTTGCGCCATTGCTCTTCGCAGATGCTCGTGGGAAATGGTTCTCGTTAGGGTCTCGTGATTAGAAGAAGTCGCAACGTGGTCCGGGGATGGCTGGTGTACCGCAACCGGAAGCCGTTCTGCGTTATTGTGTTTTCCCGGGATCGTTTCCTCCTTGTTGCTGAGGCCGGACGCGTTTCTTTAGCTCGAGGCGCGTGTTCCATCGAGAGCTGCCAACCTGCCGCCATCGAAATGAAACATCGCTGCCGTAACAGTTACTTTTACGCGTGACCTACTTACCATTCTAGCAGTCGAATCTAAGCACCACAATGAGAAGTGGGTCACCCTGAAATAATTGACGGATTCGCGGCGAGAGAACCGTCCCGGGGGAAGCCCACCCTTCAACGGCCATCTTCCCACCGGCCTGGGCTCCTCCACTCGTCACGTCCACCGTTAGGCGAATTAGACTCTGACCTCTCGTGCCTCCTCGATCCCTAACTCCACGCTTTTTACGTGGCTGATCCGTTCGCTCCAGCTTTACTATTATTAGCTGTTTTATTGACTCCCCTGTTGGATCATACCAAGTCACTTTTGCATGGTTAACTTAGCGGTGCGAACTCCTCTTACATGAATGTGAACTCCCATTAAATGAACGAAAAATCATAGGAGACAGGTGGGCTCCTATTGTATGAACCAGCTGATTATGCAAACCAACTTGTCTCCCGACAGGGTCATGTAAAAGTTCAACTGTATTTAGTCATTGCAAAAGTCTTGATACGATTTTCGGTTCATCTTCAATGTTCTCTTTTCAGAATTCAACAAAATTAACATTAAATCTCATAATCTTCCCTTGTGACCTTGAATGACCTTGAGTGATTATAGCAACTGAATTCCTAACGAAAAGAACTATAGTCGTAAACGTTTAAGAAAAGGCTTTAGCAGAATTCGTATCTCTAAAAGAAATTACATAAAAACAATAATTTGTCCTGAAGACATTTGACGTATCTTTAAAAACAATAAAGATATTTAAGGTGCAAACGCTTGGTAGCTCGTCCCGTTTCATTAAGTGATAATTGATGTATTGCATATTGCGCACTATATGTTATGATTAGACTGCGAATGTTCATGCAATTTCCAATTTTTATAAACAAGTTTCAAGAAGGTGGAATGAAATGAAATCCTATTTTTGATGGGAACAACCTTCGCAGATCCAAAATAAATAAAAATCGTACTAAATTCTATCGAATTTTATATATCAGCATTTTCTGAAAATTTTCATAAGCCATAAATTCATAAAGATCCGCAGTCTAGTTAACATGGTGAAATATTTTTCCACCTAATCTCGAAGAAAGAAGACACCACCTGGCTTCCATGATCACAAACAAGTTGTTGTGAAGTGACTTTTACGGGCATCGGCATAGCGCAGCGAATGTATTGAAATCGATCCGATAAGAGTTCGCTCGGTTTATTTTTCACGGCGTGGGATTAGTCATTTTGAACGGCGGCCGACTTATTGTCGACTGCTTGCGGCGGTGTTTTATCCGTCGGAGTGTTCGGTGCGAAACGCGCAGTAGAACACCGTCTCCCCTCCACGAATGCCATACATAGTTCGCCTATTAAACGGATTGCGAGGAAACAGAGGGATCGTGTTCGGCGACGGGAGCGTTCGATTCCCCCTTCATCGACACCGTTTCACCCTCCCGAGAGCCGCAGGACTATAACAGGATTCGGGCCGAAAACTGCCCTATCCCAGGGTCGTTTCAGTTGGTTTTATGGACGGCGCGGAAACACGCCGTAACGAATCCGTGTTTGCCACCGACAGGATCCGGCGAGTGCAGGACACGTCCTCTATAGGTGTATAGGTGTATCTTTTATCGTTGCGGCCTTGCGCGCGTGTAGGCGATATATGCGGGTGTTGCGCTCGCCTCGCCATTAATTTTCCCTCCGTTTTTCGCTCGCCGTTCATTCACGCGGCGTTACGCCTGCGACCTGCTCGATAATATAGCACTACACACACACGCGCGCGCGCGCGGAAACGTGCGCAAGCCCCCGGTACGCGTACATCGTCGTGGCTATTATTCCGGCTTACCGCTTTTGAAAAATTACTCGTCGCCAGGCTTTCGTCGCCTTTGTTCGCGACGGAAAGAATGAGCAACCATTTTTATGGGGCACAAGGCCGACACCTGTTTGTCTCGGACGTTTCGAAGTGCGTTGGATTTTCTTCCATTTCTGGCGCATGCCACTTTGTCTTGTATTCTGTTTCCGGGGTTCTCAGTATCTCGATATACGACTTTTATTTAATCGAAGTAGCCGAGTAAAAGTGACAGCCTGAACCAGCGGTCAAATGTGAAGTTTTATATGGAAAGAGTTACAACGTTTACTCGGTAATTGTCCAAAACACGGGTCTAGCCCGCGACATATATCGGCCAGGAAAAACTATTCTCTGATCCACGCCCAATGTAGAAAGGGACAACGAAGTTCTAGGGGCCTCGATTCATGGCCTCTCACTGGGACTTTTATTGGCAAGGCATTTGAGACTATTTGAGATATATAGGATAAACGCTGTATTTAATAAACATTTAGCTTTCGAATTATTTCTTTCGTTTAAAATTCACTTTGTGCATAGGAATTACATGTCGCCACACAGCGAGATTCTAAATCCTCGGTTTGGTGTAGATTGATGTATTGAATTTCAAGGTCAAAAGGTCAACAATTCTGTTTTGATTGCATCGTATTCTATTCGTCGCAAGGATAAAAAGTGCAACAGGAACCATCGGCTCAAAATCTGGTCGTTCTCTTAAGAAATTATGATAAAGTTTTTTCCTTACCGATTTTATTTATACTACACCCAAATAATTCGACGAACATCTCGAACGGGACTGACATTTGATTCGAAGGTTCCAAATTTGCGGATTTCCCCGAAAGCAGAAATGAAAACGTGATCGCAGGTTCGTTGCACTCGGCCTCTTCCTCGTCGGAGCTCGGTTCGTGCGTCGACTCGTGGAAAGCAACAGCTTACATCCACTGGAACGCGTGTCTCACCAGGATCACTGTTGCAAATAACATCGCGGCAATCCAATAGACCATTTGCTTTCTCTGCGTGTTCCAAATTCTTGCTTTCGCCTTTGATTTAAACTCGAAAAAGAACAGGTTGCCGTCGCGGTAGAAAGGAAGCAAGCTGCGATACCTGTTCTGAAACGAGCGGGCCCGAGCTTCCCCAGGAATACTGAAACGCGCGAAACGTAGTCCCATTATCGCCGGGATTTCTCGACTCGTATAGCGTTTTCCAAAAAGAGCTACCTAATGTTTTTTTTTCAATCACATTTCGATTTGGAAAATATTGAAAATCTTTATGCAAGGCGACTGAACTGCAACTGCAGTACTCTATTCGATAAATGTCCCAAATATCTAGCCTATAATTTTCAAGAAAGTAAAAACCTTTTTTATTGGGTTAGTAGTGATCTCCTGGTCTCGGCAGTGGATCAAAGAACTGTCCTCTATCCGATAATTGTCCCTGGCCAGATCCGTGTTTTGGACGATGATTGTGTAGACACTGTATTTCCGTATGGAAAAGTCGACGTTTAAACTTGAATTCAAACGTTCGAAAGGGCTGTATGTTTCAGTTTTAACTGTGCTGGCGGTCGCCCAAGCAACGTAAAGTCTCGTACAGACCTGAACAGTTTGACGAACATTGCGCCGAACAGTGACCGAAACGCAAAATCGACATTAATTTCGGAGAACCGAACGGCGCGATTTTGCGTTTCGGTCGCTGTTCGGCGCGCCGTTCGGTGCAATGGTCGACGAAATGTTCAGGTCTGTACGAGGCTTAATAATTTTTAAAAAATATGAAACAAATTTCTACTACACACTTCTTTCTTCATGATTTAATCCCTACACTTATCTCTTCGATGCACAATTTCGTTTCACGTTGAAAAGAGATATTCGGTCCACCAAAAAGTATGGTAAAAGTAATTTGTTAACTGTCATGACTTTTTCTCAAAATAATAAATGTGCCTGTCTACCTGATTAGTATAGCAAATTCTTACTAAATGCAAAGACATTTATTTTTCAATTGCTATTTGCTATTAGATAGCTTTCCAGTTTCGAGTGCATTTTTCCCGTCGATTACGATCATTTGCAGACGGACCAACAAATATCCCATCGGCAATCAGCTAATCTCCAGTCCTCGACCGTCTTTCGACCTGTTCGTTAATCTCTCTTCAACGAATAGCCCGCGCTGTAAATTACGAGCGGCGCGCCGGGTTTTGTTGTTATGTTGAATTAATATAGAGGAGAGGAAAAAAGGTGGGCACCGTCTCAATTGGTCAACAGACGAATAAAATTCCACCGCCATGCCGCGAGATGTCTGACAGAACTGGTTCCAAAGACCTTAGCGCTCTCTCTTGCCTCTCGGTCGAATCGACATTGTTCAACAGCGATTCTCGTCAGAGTTGTTCAGAAGTTAATTTCCACAGAAAAATTCATCTCCATTTATTCAAAATTCAATAACAATTTAGTCAGAAATGCAAACTCCAGCAGCGTCTACAATTTTTTTCTATCCCTCGGACAGGTGGCGTTCTATAAAATGGCGGCGGTCTTGAGTCAACGAGGTCCCGTGATGCATTGTCCTACCTCTCGACACATTCTGAAGTGAGAGTCCACTGAATCGAATAACAATTTAGTCAGAAATGCAAACTCCAGCAGCGGCTACAAATTTTTTTCTACCTCTCGGACAAGTGGCGTTCTATAAAATGGCGGCGGTCTAGAGTCAATGAAGTCCGCGATGCATTTGTCGACATTTTCATAGTGAAATGCATCGTGTAGCATTTTCTCTGTCATTCCGATCAGTTGCAATTTTGTCAAAGAATTGTTTCACATCTATTTTTAATTACTTTAATAGATTACTTTGAATATTAAAAAATGTGGTACGGAGCTTAGCTCGTCATCTTTGCTTTCATCCGAAGCAATAGTTATTTTCTATATTGCTCACTCGCGTAACATCAAAAATAATGAATACCAAATAATTACGCCGCCCTTCCATTTGGCGATGGCACGAAATTTGCCGCTCATGTAAGAGATTGTCTTTTCATCCCGTCGTGTGCTACGAGAACGGTCGTTTGCGAAATTGAAATTGCGGGCTCAGTCCGCGAACGTCGGGGCATAGTAATCGCGGTCGTAGTCATTAATTGCGAGCCGAGAATGACACGGTGCTCCAAATAATTAGAGGATTCGGGAAGCTCGATGGAAGAAAGCAGCGTTTTGAAAGCCGCACCGCGGCAACAATATTCCAGTCACCGCGAGACAATTAAGGGATCTAGTTTCTAAGGTAATTACGGAGAGTAAGCCGCGTATCAGGGATGACAAAAAAAAGTAGAAATGATACGATAATAACACACCGAGACACACGGGACACAATAATAAATCTGACCATGCAATAAATAATCTAGTCTCCGGTACTGGCTACTTTATTGTGTGATAACGCCGTGCGAGCTGATAATATCTTAATTATCTCGGAACAGGATAATAACGAGCTGTAGAAAGTGATTTGCTTCACAAGAAAAATATACACCGATAAAACGACTATGTTGCAGGCCTGTGTGCACATTCTTTGCGCAACCGATTCTTTGGAAATTGATAGAATCAGATGTTAATCGACTAATTAAATTTCTACGTTCCGCCAGTTATCGGAATAGCGCAAGTACTTTATAAACCTTTCTTACGAGAGATTAAAAGTCTTGCAGAATCGTGTAAGGATAATTATTAGATCAGTTTTCTTCACTAACAATGCAGTTATCTCTTTATGGACGAATCTGTATCATGTAGTGAAATGGATTCTTCTTGAACAGCATTTTTACCGATCAATTAGCAAGAGAACTTCGAGCTTAGCGGAAGATCTAGGCGTGGCCTTCAATTTCAATTGAAAACTTGAGAAAAATTAATTGCACCAAAATTTTTGGTTAATTGGATAGGGGCTCCAAACAGTGTTAGCCCAGGGCCAAAAAAGTTAATGGTCCGCCACTGTTCGAGCTTCATAAGATGAGGCCCTTAACTGTTAATCTGCCAAGCACAAAACTGGGTTGGAACGTAGCATTTTTAAATTAAAATTCAACATATTTCCTATTCTATTACTTTTCGCTATTTTTGAACCTATTGGGTTGACGAATCAACCTATGAATAAATATCTTAACTTTATGTTTGAATTTCTCGAACGCAATAGAAAATTGAGACGATCGAATTTATTGAGATTGCGTTCGGTTTTCGCTATAACATCAGCTTAAATAAAAAAGTCGTTACCGCATCGCATCGTGCTCATTAACGATTCCAAGTACGATCGTGATGGAAAAAACCGACAGAACTTCCCGTGAAAAAAATGCACTGCGAAGATCAGTAAATCTGTTTGCGATTGCGTCACATTGAATCGACTTACCGATTTCCATAGTTTGATCGTAATTCAGCTGCGCTCCAAGCGGCGTCCAATCGGCGCACAGAACAAAGATGGAAAAATAAACTTGTTCGTCGAGAAAAAAATGTCTTTAGTTGCTGATAAGAAACAACCATTAATAGAGAATGCTTAATATGCAAATTCGCGTCAGTTAGGGTAGAAGTTTGAGTTCATGATCGTCGTCGGAGCAGGTTAAAATTATTGAAACAATTATTTCAGCAATTAACATTGCCGATCTCCGTGCAAAATTAAAATTGTAATCAATTGCAACAAACAGGAACCAAGTAGGAATTATTCTAGTAATTCTTTAGGAAAATGACCTTTAGTTATTTCAAGGTCACCATTATTGTGATAACCTTGAAATACCTTGTCAAGGTCATCAGTCTCAACAACTTTTCGTCATTATTGCCGTCGCTCTGCCTCAATTTTCTAGATATTAATGCACCGCAACACATTATTTTGTTTTCCTTTAACATTTTTTTCCATCGTTGTAAATTGTTCAATATTTCGCTTTGCTATTCTTTGTAAAAACCCCTACCTGCGTAACTCAATGACAGGAGGAAAAGTGATGCTTCAGGTTACGACGACAAATTATTTTTCAACTTGTTTATTTGTTTCGGCGAGTGTTTATGAACAACCAGGGATTTTCTGTAAATATATTCATGTGAAAAAATGGTTTTTCTCTCCACCCTCTTGGTGGACAAACTGTGTTTGCGCCGGTCGGAACGCAGCGCCGACAAATCGGTATATTGGCCGGTTCGCGATTTGGAACGCGAGTCCTATCTTTAGCCCTGCGACTATCTCGGAGCGTTCGTGACGAGGGTGAACGGTTCCACCGAACGATCTTAAACCTGTAAAACTGGATTCTCCTCGATCGCGCGATACATACATCGAAATTACCCGCTTCGACCGGCCGATATCATCTCAGGCCCGAGCGGTCGCGTCGTTCGATTTCATTCTCATCGGCGCTGCGACGGCTGACGCGTCCGCCGACGATTCTCCTTATCGTTCGCGATACAATTATAAAACCAAGGAATTTCCCAAGAGGGACGAGATTACGCAGCCATTATCCGCGAGATATCGCCGATACTCCGAATACACCGATCGGCCTCGTTCGCCAAGTCCTACGCGTAGTCAGGAAATCGTTTTTGAAAGCCGCCGATGGCTAAGCTGCCGGTCGCCGAAAACAACCGGGATGCTGGAGTTCCTTAAAATTGATCCGGACATAAATTTTCCAATCTTCAATTTTTTTTTAACTTTTCGAAGGCCGACAATTGATTTGTACGCCTAATAATTTTCCCCTCTATTTGCGATACGCCAGATCAGAATGAGTCCGCACTATCGGAACGAATGTGGTAAACTTGTTTCGTAGAGAGATAAGGGCAGAAGTTATTGCCGTGTAAGAGAATAGCCGTAGGTCTGGGGGTGGGGCGAGCAAAAAATCGATATAAATTGCAAAACATAGTAACGGGTTGTCGGACAAGACCGTGTCATGGTAAAAGTAACCGTATTGTCTGACACACTCGAATATCGAATGACCGAGCGTTCGACCGGTTGATCGAATATTCGGTGATCCGGTAAAACCAGTTGAAACCGCGATCGATTGGTAGCTGTGTGTTCGATAGATGTCTCGAATACAGTGTTCGTCTAGCAGCGTGGCTCGCGAGGAAAGTCATTCGATAGAAGTATTCCTCGTCCACGAGAAGATGGCGCAGAAAAACTTATTGGGTAACTTGGGTATTTGCGCCCCTCCCCTCCCACTACCTGATATTTCGTAATAGCTCGAGTAATTTGACGAAGAAAACAAACATACCTACCAAGTGTAACTGGGCGATCAGTGTCGCCTGATCACGTGACCGAGCCGCAACGGAAGAGTGGGGAACAGCGCGTTGGAAGGAGCAATTAGAGTGTTGGGGGAACAAGTCTCGATCTGGGGACTCTGGGCACCACTGCTGACGACGCGGTCACTTGTTCCTCTGCCCTTCCAAGACCCTTTGACCCTACTGCGTTATTAAGAATGGGGTGACGGATATCCCCTGTTACCCCTGACTCGAAATTTGTATTACCTTTTCGCGGAAAAGGTTTCTTTTGTTCGGGCGAGTTTTATTTTTCGAAGAACGGCCGCTTGTAATCCGATTTATTGCCGCACCGGGTTTCCCGGAATACTTTCGATGCTACCAATTAGCAGCACTAAATCTCGCTGATCGAACAGTTAATATTCATGAGCGGTGTCCGTCGCCGCATACTTAAAACCGAACGCCTAGAAGCAGTTCCACGGCGAGCTCGAACCGTTACCCAGGCTATTTATTCTTTTCGAAAAAGGAAGCTCTTGTTTCCCGACCGTAAACCAGACGGCCGAATGCATTACACTCGCGGTTACGCTATCTCTAATCGTTATTTTACGAGAACTCAGGAAGCGAACGACACTCACCGATTTCGATCTGTGACCGTCGCGTCGCCCTATCTATTCGGCTAGATCGACACGGCGTTTTCGTTCGGGGCAATGACAGCAGCCCTGTGGCACAGGGCCCGCGATCCCTCGCCCGGTTAAATCGATTCGTCACACATCATTATTTTATTCGAATTTGTTTTTCACGTTGCTTCCATTAATTCGGCCGCTCCTATTGTTTATATGTCATATTCAAAAATTCATATTTCGAAGGAAATTTTGATTGAAGTTTACGGTCGCTGGTAGTAATATTCAGACACTTTTAAAAAGACATTTTTAAGATTGCACCAAACGATTTGAATTTTTTGTAGACGTTAGTTCACTAGCTCCCGTGAAAAAAATTTTTTGGAAAAATTGCAATTGGTCAGGGTCGCGGGGAAAATGTTCAAGGTCGCTTTTTCCAACCTTTTTGTCTGCGCTTCTATTGAAAATTTAAAAGCTGCATTTAGTGAACGTGTGTCAGTTATGTATATCCTTAAAATTTCAGAAAAACAAGTGTACAGTGCAATGATGGCCAGAATCCGTAAACATTATTGCCAGCTATTTCGGACGACCAGACAGTTGTAGTTGACCAGACACGCGTGGCGAGAGGGGGAGGGGAGGTGTGTTTGTTCCTGAAGTCTGAGGAATCATTGGGCAAAGTTTTCGCTTGCAGAAGAATTTTTTTGTCCGCGGAGAAGAGACCCTCCTCGCCAGTAACATAGGTCAGGTACCGGACAAACTCGAGGCCCCCGCGATGGAAGAAATGGCTTGTGGAGAGTCTCGTAAAGTTCGCATCCTCTCTCTGATGCGGCACCGGCTCTCCTGCTTACAGGAGGCTCTCGAGGCATGGAGTTCGCTGAAGGCGTACACAAGTGCTTTCCACGGTACGACGCCGACGGGAGCTATCGGAGAGGAGAGCACGTGCAGCACGCGCTAGCTTCCGACCGAACGTGGGGACGATTTTCCATGAAATATGCACGGACGTTTCCCTCGCGCGCTCGTTCTCCCTTTATCTTCGTCTTTTTTTCCTCGAACCGCGTCACGCTATATGTATACATTCAGTTTCCCGTTTCTCCTCCTGGACAGAGGTTTCCACTGCGGGGGCTTTTCCCTCTCCCCACACCCCGTCGCACGAGCCCACTCGGCTTCATTTACACCCGGCCCCCATCTGTCTTTATCCCCTGCACTTCCCTTTTCCTCGGTTTTTCCTGTTTCCTGGCCAAAGTCAGCCTCTCTGCGCTCTCCACCATTTTATTTTAATCCCTAACTCTTCGCCGCTACTCCTCCACCCTTCACGGGCATCCTCCTTTGACCGGGTCTTTCTTTCCACATGTTTCCCACTTCTGGCTGGGTAGCACACACACCGGCCTCTCCCGGGTTTCTAGATTCCTTTCGGCCACGCGCCCTCGAGTGTCCTCCTCCGCGACACAGACATCGAGAACCAACCCCTTTCTGAACGAACGCATGAATATTTCAACCCTCTGCTACCAGGAGCGTTTTGCCTTTCCCCCTCTCTCTCCCTTCCTCTCGCTACCCTGTTATCTTCCGCTTCAACCATCCGCGGCCCTTTCTTTCGCAATTTCAGGGAAACCCTTCAGAATCGATTCGACTAATCGCGTCCATGTTCCACGCGATCCTCTGGAACCGTCGTCAGTCCCTAGCCCTGGTACGCCCTGCAATGTTCCCAGGCAAATTACTTCTCAGACAGAAGAGATTGTCCGTTGTCTGTCCCCAGTGACCCCCGATGCTCTTCCTCCGAAGTTCGGTTCCCACGTAGATACTACATTGTAGAATTTACCATAATCGTGCCTGCTACAGTACACCGGAGTCCGTGAATGTTACACTTTTGTTTTTGTTACGTGTTCAAGGTCATACGCACCCACCAAGGTTATCGGCGACCGCCGACAACTTAATAGGTGGTGAAACCCGATATTCTTAAAAAGATTATACACTTTTTCACAAGAATCTTCTGCTTGTAACATGTAAAACCTTGGCGCTCTGGAGTGTCAATAATCGTATAGGTACTACGTTATTTGAAGTTCACCGAACATAGAGAAGAGTAGGCGACAAAGAGGGATCGAGAGGTCGAGGCAGCCGGCACAGTTTAAAAAGGCTACGTATCGATTACAATGTTTCTGCAAATAGGAAAGCTTTTTTTATTTCTACCAACGTATTCGCGGGATTTTTCTGATTAAAATGAGCCTAAACACTGCACACTTTCGATCATATTTACTTATTTATTTTAGCGATCACAACTCGCTGTGATATAAATAAATATGATGAAAACTCTATCGAATTTGGTCTCTCTTTAGCCAGAAAAATTTCACGAATCTGTCGATGAAAGTCCCGTAAAAATAAAACTAAAAGTGAAGAAATAACAATGTGTTGATCAACGATCAGTCTCGGAGTAGTAGAAGCGAATTCGGATGGTTTACATTGGTCACTATCGGAGTAGTGGAAGCGAACTCGACGTTGCGTCTTTGAGGTGTTCTGTTTACATTGGTCACACTCGCGGTAGGTGGAAGCGAATTCGAGTATTTACATTGATCACTATGGGGACAGTGGCAGCCAAGTTTGACCGCGGTCGGCGATGTAGGTCGTTTGCTGGGCCTCTAAAAAGTTATGTTTACATTTACCGCTTCTGGAGCAGCTTAGGCGTCACCGCGTTCATTTCGTAGTTCGGCGCTTCGTGGCAGAATTCTTGATAGAGCTTCGATAGAGCGATTCGAGGACAGTTGTGTTGGTGGCATTGGATCTAGCCAGAAGACACTCGGCAAGGAGGTTTACGTCAGCTGGTACCGTTAAACAGATTTTCGGATAATCATTAGTGACCGTGTGCCGTTAGAATCATCAAATACCCCGCGCAAAAGTAGCGGGATCTATTATTCGAGTCGGGGAACGGGGCTAAAGAGATTGTCTTCTCTCCGACGGCAGTCGACACGATCACGAAAAGCTGCTCCGATGATCCAAGAGAAGTCCCGGATCGGACTATAATTGATCGAGGACGAACCCCCCCCCCCCCCCGGCCGATCGTCAAATGAAATAGTTTTATTTATTTTTCGTATACGATCGAGCTCTCCTTGGGAGCGGCGACTATTTCGACCAACAAGCTCATGCATCTTTCATGAGTCTATCCAGAAGCGAAACTTCGATTAATCTTGCTCATCGATGGTGAAATCATACCGGGTGCCCGTGTAATAAACGATCCCGACTAGTTCATAGACGGAACACTTTTACCCCGAATTTTTCTCGGACCCGTTGCTATCTAGCCATCGAATAAGCCTAACGGGTATGCTATATCGGTAACAGGTAGGAGTATCGCTGGCCTCTCCGTCAGAGAGCCGATCGAAATAAACGAAAGGAAGAGCGACTCAAATTACTCGGTGCTGCCGCGACTGGAGAACTGGTTCTGATCGTTTCTGCACCGCCATCGCGTAAACACTATATCGAACCGAGGGAAATGCGAATTATTAGAAATTCGAACAGAAAAAACAAATAAGCTATTTCCCGTGCATCGGTGTTCCCTGGAAGAGCGTTTAGCTGAAATTGTTTATCGCGCGTTCTTGCAATAAATCGGTGGATTATTCTTGATTTACTGATCGCACCAGATTCAAAGAATTTCGAAGAAAGAAAGAGTAGGATTCCTGAGGAAAATCTAAGCACCTTTTTCCTTTGCCAAACGATTCGTTTCCGAGCTATTAACAAAATACACGGACCAATCAGAGCGCGTCTGCAGCGGACCGATTTCGGCTCGGCCAACGGGGCCTGTCGCAGTATCCATTCGCTCTATCCGCGTTCCAATTGGCCCATATTTTTCGCCAATAACTCGGAAACGAAGCGTTTCCGTGCGAAATGGTGAAGGAAAAAAGTGTTCGGAATCACCCCTTGCTTTTTCTTATATAATGACAGGGTTACGGGTAATGAATGTCTTATCTTTCTGTCCTTCGAAAAGAAGTTCTTTGGTGAAATAACGAGCGTTCGTAAAATATGATAGGTAGTCGACCGGGTTACCACGATGACCGAATGATCAGGACCGGTGGGAAGCGCAACCATGTTTTCTTAATGTCTCGGATCGCTGACGAGATCGCCAGCGACAAACGTCGGTGACCCGCACGGAGCATTGATTGGAGTATAATTAATCCAGGACGAATTTCCTTGTACGGGCAGGCAGGCGTTGGGCAATGTTCGCGGAGGAGCGTCAGCATCCGGCGGCGTCGACGGGCCGTTCTAAGCCCTGCGGCGTCAACGTCGGACCGGCGCGGTGCGTCGTCATTAATTATGGCGGACAACTAGGGAAGAAAATACCCGCTTATCGATCGAGTCGGCGGTGCTACCCTGACCGCTGTCTCTTTCCACGATCGTCTTTTCCGCCGTCGTGTTTTTCGTTCCCCGCCTTATCCGTGAAATCGCGCTCGCCTAATCGGCGGCGACGCGGCAATCATGCGGTGGTTTCCGGCGCCCTAGCTGACGCGAACCGATTAGTTCCTCTCACGGCTACTACCTCGTTCACATCGCTGGAATCGCTCTCATGAAGGTACCTGACATTACCATGTGACATTACATGTTGGTTCTTTCTTACCGAGACCCGGCGTTGCTCTCCGTGATTTTCGCAAGGTGTGTTTAATCATTTCAGGGTTCAATTTTGAACCAGGGCGATTTTCCAACGTATAGACAATGTCAAATGGTGGTGAAAATTCAATTCCAGTTTCGAACGATTTTAAGGACTGCAAAGACAAATTATAGTATGTGTATACAGTGTTTACTCGATATATGTCCAACGGGGTATACCCCGTGGCAGAGGGGATAGTTCTGGGACTTTTATCGGCTGGGCATTTGCGACATATATAGAGTGAACATTGTAATGTCTGAAGGAGACTACTTTCAACGGCATTTTGTATAAGTATGTGCAAGATTTAGAATAAAATACTCGCTCTGTTTAAACACACTTTGTATACTGATGTGTTCGAGTAACTGTTATACAGGTGTTCGTTGAGATCACTATGACCACGTGTCGGATCAAACCAATGTAATTATTCCCTGGTAAATTGTTTATTTAGAGTGAATTGTCTTGAACAGTGTGTTAAGATTCGAGGAGAAATTGGATTATGAATGGGTGGAAATCCGACGGTTAGATTTATACACGATTTGCAATAACGCCTACTAATTGTCCGATTTGGTATTTTCTTATAAGATGAAGAGTGATTGAAACGATGGGTTGCATCGGAGACAGTTTGTTATTAATAGTTTCTAAAATAAAGTATCCATGGCGCGTGTAAATGTTTGCAAAAGCTGATTAAAAATGCTATGAATTATCTTAAATTCCTAGTCGAGAGATTGATGTGACTAAAAATACCTTGCTGGTAATGATTGATTGACATCGCGCTGGTAACGGCTGGTATAGTGTTAATAATAAAGGCCGGAGAACTCGAATTCTTGTGTCCAACACAGACCGCTACAAATGGAGTCTTGATTGGATTATAAATTTCCTTGACAAGAGAGACAAAGTAGGGCGAGCTCAATTTAAATATTGTAGCCATTACTAGATTTCAGTAATGGCATGTTGATGCCACCACGAGGTATCATGCTTTTGTGACAAAAATGAACTGTAATTTAAAACGGTAAAAATGTTAGAACAATTTTAAAATACTGTTATATTATTTTGAACCTATTAAACATATTAATCTAGGAAATTATTTCTATTTCACTCCAGTTTGTTGCAATTTAGAACATTGTTGTTTTGCATATCTGCTGTTTAGTTAGCAGAACAAAGTTGACACTTTAAAATATTTTTAATTTATGATTATTCTAAAGATGCATCCATAAGGAATTATTCAGCAAATTTATTTCTTTATTTACCTATTTCTTGTTAATTTTATAAAATTGTGTAAATTTCGTTTTTAAATTAAAATTCCAGGATAGAATTCAATATTTACTCGCAGATGTATTCAGTAACATATTTTCCATTAATTTCAATGTAAAAACGCGCCATTAGCGGTAGATTCACAGAGCACCAAATGCGACTATTTTACATTACTCTACAAAAATAACGAGAATGCATCTATCCAAATTGTTAGCTACTAAACAATACAGCCAAAGGAAGTAAAGAAAAAATAAAATAAATTAGAAATAATTCATGGATCTGTACAATCGCGATAATCGTAAATTAATCCTAGGAGTTAGAGCGGAGCGTTTTAAAAAACACGAAGGCATCTATGGACGGTATTTCTCGGTTTAACGATATTATTTACAAATAGAAGTATCGAAAATCAGTCCATAGTCTTTAGGCTTTCTCAACTTTCTAAAACTTTTCCACGTTCGATGCAAGATTGAAAAGTGTGTCTTTTGGATATGCGTCGCTAATGATTATATTTGTTGCTCTCTTTCCGAGGGATTAATTATTAATTAATAAAAACGCGTCGTCGAAGGTTGCGGGACGGGCGAGAATGTGTTATTCGCGAATCCGGATAAAACGATCGATACACAGCCGGTGTATCCGCGCGGCGCGACACGGCGAATGAAAGAAATATAAGTGTAAAACCGGAAGTTGAGAGTCGGAGGCAGGCGACGCGCGGCTCCCTTCTTCCCGAGGAAAGTTTAACGACCGCGTTACATTCCTCGGAATGCGAGGCTCGAGATGCCAGCGCCGGCATTCGAATCCTGCGAATACAGTTATTGAAAAACCTGGCGTGCCTGTCGAATCATACGTTACCCGTCGAAATAGCTACCTTTCTAATTCTCAATCACCAATCAATCGACGGAGATATCCGTTGATTAATTGCACATTCATATCGAGCCAATCTGTTCTCACTATTCCCGATCACTTGCCCTTTAATTCCCAATCGATTCGCCGATTAAATTATCAGCTGCTCCGTTAGGCAAGCTTTCTTCGAATCGAAATGATCCGCCGCGAACAGCTGAATAATGGAAAGTCGATAGTTAATTGAATTATTTTATGGCCGGCCATCACTGTCGGCGAGATTCTCGCCGCAATGTTTCTTCGATCGTTTGTTCGGTAATTCATAAAATCTAGAAGAAAAATTAAGTATAACTTAGGTTTCCGTAGAACAAACGTTGAAAAAATTGATTTTTATTATTTATAACTATGACGTACCCTAGATAAAAATATGAAAAATATTGGAGACAGTGTTGATGACAGTACCTTATTATTAAATTTGTTTCATTGGTGATCCTTCTTAAGCTTCAGTATGAAATCTGTATTGTCTTCGATTTTTTTCCGATTTTTCATTTTTTACAATCAGAGTTTGCAACTCAAAAGTCGGAGAAAATTCTCGAATTTGTGGTTCGGTGCGCTAAATGCGTCAGATTTTTTTTTAGAATTTTTAGATGCGATTACTCGGGAAAAATGGGGTAAAAACTGGATTTTCATTTTCGCCCCGTTACTACCCTTACGGACGAGATAGAGGTCTGAAACTTGATAGAAATGGTTCTCTCTCGGTTAACTATCGAACGACTCATTTCCGGTCAAAATCGGCTGAAGGTCATTTTTGACTATCTTAATCCGGCTAGATTTGAGATAACAGATAAGATTTTGAATGATTTTCAATGTTACTTTCTGCCGGCTTCGCAACCGAGCCGGGCGTTCTCGCGTGTTAACAATTACAATAATGAGCATTGTGGCTATCGGTATTGTCTTCTAATTGTAATTGATGGGCTCATGGAAATTGTACCACTGTCCTACGGCGCTCATCCTAGTGTCGGACTCGGCGGTACTATTACCTTACAGCTCGATCTAACGCCGGTAACTGGTCTTCGACACGATTTACCAGCGTGAAAACAGGATTTGTTCTGGCCGCGGATTCTCCGCATCTCGCTTTCCGAGTCCTCGAGTGAAATCCTTGCAAGGTCGAACGAGCGCATCGCGAGAACGATTTAGGCCGGAAATTCCGCGAGCGATCGTGCGAACGCGGCAAGAACGATCGTTCGCACGCGCGCGCGCGCGAGCGTGCGCCTATATCTCTCCCGCACGTAACGTTTTCCTTCCTTTCTTCGTTCGTCGGCAAGCCCCCCCTCTCTTTCGGTTCTTCTCTTCCTTTTCCTGTCGCGGCCTTTCCTTTTCCTTTGGTCCTCCTCGACCCCTTGTCTTTCAATCAGCGTCACCAGATCAGGGAAATTGAGGGGATTACAGTTACCCTCTCTCTGTCTGATTAATCACGTGACATTGTGCCACACGCACAAGAGAGAGGAAACTCCTCACGTAACCGAGCCGTGGGGGAAGCGTGGAGGGGATATCATAGTAGAAGGGGAAGGGTATAGTGGGAGAAAAATCTTAGTCTTGAATTGAGGGGAATACAGTTAGCCTCTCTTTGTGTTTACAAGTTATGTGACGGGTCGTGGAGGGGGAAATGTAGAATGGGAGAGAAGTCTTAATTTGGCGACACTGCTTTCAATTCAATTCTCACGTGCCAGACTGTGAAACATATCAGAGTACCAGTGGCCGATTTTTCGAAAAACTGGGAGAAAACTTAGTACGACCTGTTATTTTGTAATTAATACAGACAATTTTTATTTGGCATGAGAATCCGCGATCAGTTATACAAGTGAGAGCTGCGTTCTTCAAACACCCATAGCTTCGTTGTTCTAATAAATTTAGTCAAATTCTTTTGCAAGCATGTTTTTGAAGGTATGTGTTCCAGACAGGTTGCACTACACCAGGCAGGTTCTAGATCAGAACTCGCCTCACCAGCGAACGGAAAATCGATAAACGTGATCTCGATAAAGATTTACCATCCGAATCGATTTGTACTGGTGCTCCGCAAATGAGTAACATAACTGTTTCATTTTTCAATTCCGTCGGTCGTCGGAGTAAGAAATTCTCCATACGTCCTGTCCGGAATTGCTTTAGTTCGGATCGTGAAATCGTGAAAATATGAATTTGCATGAAAGTACCGGTTGCATTAGAAGAAATACGTACATACTGGGTACCTTGTAAGTAGGCTGCGAGAAAAATGTAGCCGAGGAAAAGCTACACTTCCACCGTCGAACACTTTTGTGCCGGAATACTGCGATGGAATCGCGGATTGTTTTAGCTTTGTTAATTAGCGCGAGTAAGAGTTGCCGGGGAGCATTTATTCGGTTATAAAATGCATTAGATTTCTCACAGCCTGCTGGAAAAAGAATCCAACCGCTACTGGCAATTCCAGAAATGGTAATCCCAATTTCTACTCTAACCTCCAAAACTTCAGGTTTGATGCGTTTTAACAGTATTTTTAAATTTTCCTAATATCTTCGCTGTTTTAAATTATTGTTCCATTTAACACGAATTGTCATTATTTATTACCAGTCATATTTTATGAACGGTTAGTGCGAAGATAATGTAGTTTGATCAGAAGGTTCTCTGAGGCTGCCTCTACATCACGTGGATCTCGCTAACAGTGGCTCGAAATGATTAAAATCGGCACCGCTTCGTATCAATCTCTTTGCATCTCCGTCGAAACTCCGGCTTTCGAACCTGTTACCTGGCAGCAGCGAGCTCGGAACCCTGCACAGTTACTGAAATTTCGAATTCATTACCAGCGAATGACTTTCACTCGCGCCGCCGCTGCCGCCACCGCGATGGCGACCCATTGCTTCGCACGTATTGTACGGCACTGCTCGATCGTGATCGAGTTTCCCGCGATCATGCACTCTGCATGGAATTAGCCCAATTTTCACCCTTGCTCCGGCTATCGCAAACATCCCCTCGATCTAATTTACACTGGTTTTGCAATGATTATACTAGGCAGATATTGAGGTATGCAAAATACAAATTCTCTACGTCGAGAAGCAGAGAATACTGTAGAGCTGTTCATCTCCATGAAGACAACGATTATCTTGCCCTGGGCATACGCCACGCCCCTGTGGGTATGAAGCCACGCCCCTGCGGTCAAGGCTGCGTGTATTTGTCACACGCATTGTCACAGTTACGTGGCCAGCTACGCCTCTGTGATACGGCCTACACCCACTCCGCTGAGTCAATTTCCCGTAGGTTTGCCGGTAGCTGTGCCCAGCACCCCCAGATGAGGGGAGGGAGCTCGAATCGAAGAGAAAAAGTTACCCTCTTTCGAAACGCGTCACGTGACTAGGCCGCGGCGGAAGCGTGGGGTATAATGTGGTAGAAGGGGAAGTTAGAGTGGGGGAACAAGAAAAATGGTACGTCAAACTGCTTAAAACAGCGATAAAAATATTGGACCATACGGCTTAGATTTATTTGAGAATTTAAAATTAGTTTACTATATGAAAATATTTTTCAAAAATTGCGGAGAAAATACTGGAAGTTATATTTTACAAATCTCTGCAAAACACGTTTTGTTGGTGTGTATCAATTCTACATTGTGAAAATTTCTTTGAAATTGATCAGCATCGAAAAGAGCTACACAGTTTAGGTGAAAATCGATCTACACAGCTAGGAGGTTAACCCTCCGCATCCTGTGACGGAGTCATTTGTGACCCGAAGGGGTAGTGGTGGGGATAAGCTCGCGCGGCCGTCAATGTGATCAGCGAAATATTGGCGTGGGTTAGAAATGACTCCGGTATAGGCGTAGAACTCGCAGCACTCCGATATGTGGAAAGAAAAATCAAGAACGAAGGAAATAGTACTGTGCAGTAAAATAATGGCGATTAATTAAATGTCGTACATGAATTTGTGTCGGCGGAGAAAAGATTCCGCTTCAATTCCTCCGAGAAAATGATCGAAAAAGTCGATTCTTTGTCTCGTAAAAGAACCCGCAACAGCGAACGGAGAATTTACAATGCTGAAAAACATCGCAATTGTTGCGCCGGAATAAAATCGTATAAAAATTCTCTTGTAGAATGGCTCTCACCTCGTGTTTGCTGTAATACTTTTTCCAGTAAGTCCATGAACAACTTAACTTTACAACTTGCCTCCTGCAATTTTGATCGTACAAGGTAACAAGAATGTCTATCCAGTGAAGCGTGCTGAATTTTCTATGAAAGTCGAGAAAACTACAATTTCGCCATACCGCTGTTAACATGGTTTAGAAGCAAGTCTATTAAAGCGCATCGAATCTAACTTAATCGCGCCGTCGCCGTCCAAATTATGTTTGCATTTGAATTTATTAACGACCATTTTAGATAACAACTATACATTGTTGACTTGTGTGTTTTCTACACTAAGCTGCATTATTTGTTATTATTAGACTACGGATGTTTATGCAATTTTTGCAGGGCAAATTTTAAAATGGAAGCAAATGAAATCTAGTTATTTATAAAATTTATACCTGCTACCTGGTTGCTGTTGTTTAAATCGAATTTACGTTTTTTTATCATTTTTCCTTTTCATCTTCCTCGTTCAGATTTACTCACTATCCTCACGATTACGAAGCCCGGGTCGATTTTAACCCACGGTATCAAAATTGTTATACAATTCAGATTTTAATTCATTAGATTGACTGAATGTTAAGGAATTAATTAAATGAACAGCTGCTGCATAATGGAAAAACTAACACGTCTATCAAAAATACATGATGGTCGCGAATGAAATATAAATTTATGCACAAAAACTTTTTATTTTGCATAAAGATCTAGAGTCATAAAAATGGTCTCTTTCGGATTCAGTTTGCAACCGCTTCGAAAGTTTTATAATTTTCTTGCATCTCTGCTTGCTCCTAGAATCCAATAATCGCATTTCCGGTTGAAGATCAAACTGCAGTCAAATTAGGCGAACATGAGCGTTCGAATAATAGAACAGTTGCTTAGTTACCAGATTGAGTGTTTATCGATTTGCTCAATACTGTTGCACGTGTATCGCTTTTGTGCGAAGCGTGATGGGGGTCACAGAAACGTTTGGGCATTGAGATGGTTCGGATAATCGAGGCGTTAGCGTAGAACGTTCGCAACATGGAGGAATTCGCGAACAGTATCGATCGGCCGTCGTCGAATCGCGTCCACTCGGCCGACTCCCCTGACATAGACACATTTTCCGTGGAAAACATGTTCGAACGGTGTTTAACCCACTAACACACTATGTAGCCTCCCGGTAACATCCGATCAAAGGTATCGGATGTCGAACGACCGATGTCGCCGGTGTCCAGAGGTTGTCGACTGACGGTCTTCGTCGGTGCTGTCGCGTCGCGCATTGTTCGATTTTTTGAAAAACTGGGACAAAAATCGGTATGTCTTGAAAAACCGCTGTCCTGCCAATTTATATTTTCAATTTCTCAAACAATTCAGAATATATTCAGTTCGGGAGAGAAGCAACATGCTTATTAAAATTGAAATAATTTTCAATTTTCAATTTTAGTTATAATTTTCAATTTCTGAAATAATTCTTTTATTTTTAACTTTCGTGCTAGTTTTCAGACACTTATCGACAAGCGCGCGTCGTCTGGCCGTCCCGTTGGCTCCCGTAAAAGGCGAGCAGGAAGAAAGTTATCGTCCGGCGTGTTTTCGTTTACGACGGCAAATTCCAGACCGCTCGCGACCGCGATAAGCGGCCGACGAATCCAAGCGTACGCGTTTCCTTTTGTATGGATTTGCGAGGGGCTGCCCCGCGGGGACTTTCCCGTTCGCGGACACGAAACGATAAGATAGCGGCGACCAAAGGATGAGCCGGTTCGCGCGTCGTTTTCCCGATGACGTAGACGTCGTTCCGCGCCGTACGGAATTCGTAACGCGACGCTTTCACGGGGGAGCGGAACGCGGCACGATTACAAACAGGGTCGACCTCCCCTGGGAATCGATCCGCGAGTTGCGAGATTAGTCGCCGGAGTCGCCTGCTCGCGGCTTTTCGATTCGACGCTCGCCGGGAATCCCCGAGAATCGCGGCTTTGCCTCGCTAACTGTTCAGCGCCACGCCCAATTCCACCCGGTGAACCAGAAAGACCCAGAAGAAAGATCTCTCGCGCACAATCCTTTGCAATTTTGTGCCCAGTGCTCAGGTCAAGAGGACAAAAAAATATTATTATTTTACATAAAAATATTTAAGAAAGAAACGCACCATTTAATAAATAACTGAGCATCAACTTAGAAAGAAATTTATTTATTTAATTACGCGAATTCCTGGAAGAACATTAGGCATTCCATTTAAAATACTGAAGGTGTCCTTCAGCCATTGTACCGGAAATTTAATTTCCATAGTAATATTTATTGTAATTTTTCAGAAGAATATGTTAAGAATTTCTTGAATTATATGTCATTTGTTTGAAACGTTCTATTACACTGTTGGAACCGGTGAGAATATTGAATTTCGTTTTTCATTACGATTTTTCTTCAGCGGTCTCCTCTCCAAAAGGATCAAACCGCGGCGGCGGGCTAACGGTGACAGACGGTCATCGTATTTCCGTAAATTGATTTCCGCGTGTCAACGACGCAGCGTCGGCGTCGACGATACATCGTCCCCGGTACAGAGCGAGATGATCGTTCACCCGATCGAGAGAGTCGGTCCGCGACCGGTCGATTTCCGAAGCGATACACCGAGCCCTTTTCTCGCGCTCGAGGAAAATTCCCCCGGGCGACGCGGCGACTGACGCGCAGAGCTCATTTGACTTTCATAATGCTCGCGAGGGACAAGTAAGAACACGCGTTTACATTCCCTCGGAACACGCTGGTGCAGCCTTTCGGCCGTCGCGGCAACGAATCGAGCATAATTAAGGCCATTCGGGCGATCGTCGACTTGTAAAAACAACTTCTGAAAAGGCAATCACCGAGCGGACTCTGTCGCGTCGCGCTATCTTCGCTGGATCCAGCAGCCTAATTGTGCAACGTTGACTCGTCGCGATGCCTAACAATCCGCGGATGTGGTTTTTCATCGGCGAATTTGTCCCGGCAATTCTCAACCTGATTCTTCTACCGGGAAAAGAATTCCATTTTTTTTTGTTTTTTTTTCTCTTCTTGGACAGTCTTGTTCAAATTTCCTGATACCAAGTTAGTAATCAGTCAATCAGCCCCGGTCTCATTATCACAATTTACTTAGTTATAAGATACAAAGCTGGTCTTCAGAATTCTACCTTCAGTTTTTATTGGGATATCTAATTTTACTTTTAAATCAATTTTATTTCAATTGACGCATTTGACGTGCATTCTTTTTATATCAGTGAAAAAACAACACATTGACGAGAGCATCGGTGCGCAAACAAACTGCAAATTGGAGACATCTGTCTTATAAATAAATAATTTGAACGACCAAATTTCTACAGTAATACCGTCAAGAAATTACTAAATTGTCGACATTGTTGCTTGCTTGTGCATCAATGGTGCTTATTGCTGCATACCTTTTATTACAAAAAAATTTTTGCTTGCCATACGCTAAAATCGGACACTCCATACGCAGCAACCCAACGCATTAATTTACGTTAGCAGAATCAGTAAAACTGCACGCAGGTGGAAATTCCTCAAAGGAGGAGGACCACGCAACATCTTGTGTGACAATTTTCGTGTTCGTTTGTTTTGGCGTGTGCTTGTGTTTGTAGGGGAGGGGAGAGAAAGAGTGCGTACGTATGCCACGTAACGCGGATTTTTTCTTTTTCTTTTTACGTCAATATTGACCTGCGAATAATGTTACCGCGAGAAACTTTCCGTGTCCAAGTATAGCGTAACGATGGAGCTCCGCGAGATTTGACGACCTCCGGCCGGTCTATAAATTACTCGCGATTCAATTTTATTACCGTGAGATTGCAAAGAGAATCTGAAGTATTGCGGTGCTCGAGTATGTTGCTGATCGATCGTGGAATTGTAAAATTAATCCCGGATCTGTTGTTTACGGTTGGGCTGCTTGTTTATCGCGACGGTTATCAGTCTGACTAACCGCGACGAATTCACAAGTGTCTTATCCGCGTGATCGCCGTAAACATTGTAATTTTTCTGTTGAATCCCAAAGGGGGGGGGGGCGGAAATGCAAGTATAATAGCGAAAATGAAAATTACATGAGAAAAGAATAGTCACTGTCAGTTTGTACGGCCAATTTTATAATTGACGGTGTTTGAATTCCAATTCAATAACAGAACTCTTCACTTTTGAATTATTCTTGTATGCGACTGTAGCCAACCCATTCGTGACATTCTCCCGATTAAAAGGAGTACAAACATGACATAATTCGGATCATATTTGCTCGTTTAATCCACGATACAGTGGAGCCTCGATTATCCGAACTGATTAGTGAAACATAAGTGTTTGGATCATAGAATAGTCACAGTACTAGATTAATATATGGATCATTCTGATGTGAAACACGTATTCGGTGAATGAAGAGTTGAGATCATCGATTCGGATAATCGAAGTCCCACCGAATCGTCGATTGCACAACCAAATGTACTGCGAATTATGTCGTGTTTGGTCTGATTTTAACCGGGAGAATGTCACGAATATGTCGATGAAAGTTTCATGATAAAATAATTTCAAAAAAGTTTTACTATTATTGTCTCACCGATATATCCAATCAAGAGGAATACAAATCGTGTTAGTGGCGATGAATTGTTCGCAAATGTGCACATCCGTTCAACGTACAGACATTACTATAGAAGAAGAAGAAGATGATGATCCGGGGGAACTCGACGGTATCGATGTCACGTGACCCCGATGGTCGACGAATCTTATTTGGTACAATGATCTTCTGTGAACTTGCCTTTCTCCACCTGCGTCTTATTATTCTTCTAATACTTCGTTCGATCGAAGAGAGAAGAGTTTTACAATGAAAAGATCGAGATGAAAACAATTTGCCTGTCCGAATGTTCCGCCGACTGGTTCGGATAATAGAGGTATCGTGAATCAAACGAGCAAATGTAATCGAAACGGTACCCTGTGTGGTGTCGTTTCACTCAGAAAAGTATCACGAATATGTTGCTGAAAAAATATGCGACTCGTCCGTGACATTTCCACATTACGACATCATTGTGACATATAAAATCATTCCCAACATATAAAAACGATGAAGACTTGTGAATGTTCGACTTTGATGATCGCTGGACTCTGATCGGATAAGGATATTCGAGGTTGGTAACGCGGTTGGTGTGCACCTCGGATTCGAGTTCCCGATGACGGCAGAGCGCTACCCTAACAGCCGCCGTTCATCGGTGCGCATGGACTATCGTGGCGGGAGAACCCCGGCGGATCGTTAGCGGGTCTTCAAACGAAATATAATAGAAAATCTTCGGAGGAGAACGAAGCTAATCATAGCGCGCTGTGAATGACGGGGGAGGGGAGGGGTGGGAGGGGGCTTCGTCCAAGCTCCTTTATGTAAACCTTGAGACTAGATCCGGATTCTTGAGAGGCGACGATAGAGGGAGAAAGAGATCAAGAGAGCCAGCCCGTGGGGAACGTGGACAGACGATCGAAGTAAGAGAGGGGGGATGAGGGAGAGAGGAGAGTGAAACGTCGCGAACGAAGGAGAGGGAAGGAAGAGGAGCGACAGAGAGACTGTCAGAGGGAAACGTAGACAGTGAAAAGGAGAGGGAGCCCAGACTCTCGAAGGAAAGGGATACACTCCTATTCGGTTAAAGAGTCGCGGACTTGGTGGCGCGGGATGGCAAGAGGGAAAAGCAAGCACGTCGGCGAAAGTGTTCTTGTGCACTGCACTCGTCGGCCCTCACCTCCAGCAACGAACGAATTTAATGGCGACCGCGAAAAAAAAAAAGAAAAAATAGAGAAACGGTTTTATCGCAATCGTTGCCACGTTCGGGCAAATCTATCGCGAGGCGAGAATTTGATCGCGAGATACCTGCGCGCCGTCGATTTTCACCGAGTCGCCCGCGAACGCGGATATTCTACTCGACGAACACCCTCGAATTGTTTTCGAGCCAGATATACTCCGGGATAGTCGTAACGTTTGCGTGAACAATGGGTGATCAAAATCAAAATGGATTCATTGCAGGACGCGACGTAGAAATTTCGGGAGGTATGAACTACAGAAATTTATGAGAGAGAAGAGAGAACTGGCGAGTCCCCATTAGTTTAGAAGTAAAATATATAGTTAATAAGACATATTAAATACCATTTTTCGTTATATATATACACATTACACACACACATATATATATAGGTGTAATGTAAATAATTATTAACTCCGGCGATTCTCGTATTCGACAATTCGCTCGCTTCAGAAACACTGATCAAACCAATACACCTCGATCGGTGTAGTACTATTTGAATTGGTCTGGTTAGGTCTTTTCATGCGAGAATCTCTGACGATTCTCACAGGCAACAATTTAATATTAAACTTGTCGAATCATGTTGTATGTGACATATAGATTATGTTAATTATGTTATCTATATTCTTGTACAGTCGGAATCGAATGTATCGCGTAAAGGTAATTTTTCGTGAACACCTCAAAAACTAATGCAGACCTGCCATCGAAATTTTATATTCAAGGTTATCTCTCCCCTCCTTCCCACTGTTTAAAGTCTCAGCTCATAAATTTTGAAATTTCAAACATTTATATGAAAAATGATCGCACCAACTTCAGACTGCGGAGAGCTAATAATAAGTTATATAAAATATTTTCAACCGGTTCGTTCGAACAGGAACGAGCCATCGTCTCGCAAATCGGTTCACTTAAACAAAAAGACGCGCTACGAATGATCCAATCAAACAAATTGCGATCGCCTTGCGTGCATGCATGTTTCTCAAGGCTTTCTCGCGACTCCGTCAGGGATGCAATTCTCGAATGTTCTTTGAAAATCTGCTTTTTTCCGACGTGGACAATATGTACAGTATATAGCAAAAGTAAATAAATATAATATAAAAAGTAATTCAATGTTAATACAGCGAAGCTAGTTTTTATTTATACAAGAAAGATATTTAAATCATCATGGCCGGAAATTCCATTAATTAATAGTATACTCAAACATAAAAGAGAAGTAGTAATTAACGGACCCTACAAAATGAAGTGAATTGTATTAACAAGTTAGTATCCGACAACGATAACCATTTCAGAAAGACATGTTTATTTGAAATACAAACTGATTTTTAAGAATTACTGATTTTTTTTTTTTAGAACAACTATTGGATATATGAAATTAGGATTTTTGGGATGTAAACAGTCTTCAGACCTTGAACAGTTTTGGAATCCATATTTCTGTGCCATATTATTTGCTTGTTTCTATCAGACTTAACCTCATTTAAAACAGTTTGCGTATTTCTACTTCCAGAACGAAAAAGTCGTAAGAATAACAATTTTTAAGAGAGCAGTGTTTACACATTGTTCAAAGCATTTGTTAAAGGCACACAGGGACAAAAACAGTTCTTTTTATTCTGATTGTATCATTGCGAAATATTAATATTTTTAACTTGGAAAGACATTCTAGTAAGAGGAAAGGAGACTGAATATAAATTTTGAACAGATCAATTTGAAATCAAATAATACATTAATTGATTAACAAGTTAGTGGCACGGTAATTGGGGCAAGTGTACTATGTTCACGTGTACGTATTTTAGTAGCACACTGTGTAATATAGATTTTGAACGGAAGGATAACATGGCGAGCCATGGTGGCGATCGAAGTGGTTTTACGGGAACGCGCGGCGACGGCGGGCAGACTCTCGCATCGGTTCCACGAGGGCCTCGATAAAAATGACCTCGTTTCTGTCAAACGGAGATTAAGTAACTATGTACCAGCCGCGATATACTTCCTTTCACTGCTGAGCTCCGCGCGCATAAGAAACGTGTTCGTCGGTACTCATTTTCTTCCTTCGTCGCTTGCAGCCGCGCGGCTCTTTTTCGTCGCGTTTCTTGCTCGGAACCACGCTCCGCTCGACGTGGATAAAATTCGTGCGTGACCAACCGCGGCTCGAGTTCTCCTGCGCGCGCCATTACCGGCCCGCTAATCTTTCCGAAAACCTCCATTTCGATAAACCCGAGCTCGTAAAAACCACCGTCAGAGACACCGTCGCGGCGCCGTCTTTTCTACAGGCTCTCGGCAAGCTGCGGCGAGTTAGGCGATTTCGCAATCATTCTTCGCCGAGCTAGCTACAAACCTTCAGATCGATATAGTTTTCTCTCGATATAAGACGACGATGCAACAGGAAAATCGACGACATCCTTTTCGTCGGATGGTCTGCCGGACAACTTTATGGCTCCCATAAACTCTCGGCCCACTCCGAGAACAGTGTCAAGCCGAGCAGGTACCTTCACTCGTAATACGTCGAATGCCGTCCCGAGCCCGTCGTCTTCTATCGAAAGAAAACGGTAGCTCTTCTCGAGAAGATTTCAAACTCGAAGAAAACTCGATTTTTAAAATTTATAAAAATTCATCGAATTAACCCTTTGCACTCGACGCTATTTTCAATCTACAACTAAATTTTTCTTCCTTCTTACAAAATTTTCATTTTATTCGTACGGAACTGATCCGATTTCTACATATAACATTTACATATTTAGTAATCTATTAAATACAAATTTTGTAATATAACAAATATTTTTTAATATTTTGTAGTAATTTTAGTAATTTTTTTTAAATAATGCCACAACAATTTCTAGCGGTACTTCAGAATCACCATTCGAGTGCAAAGGGTTAAGACACTAAAAATGAAAATTCTAAGCTAGGATAATCTATTTCTGTGGTAAGTTGATACAATTTTATTTTTTATATTCCAGTCATGAGTAAAATTGTAATGACCTTCAGACGACACTTGTCGCCACGAACATCGGAAACTGTAGGGCAAACATAACCTAAAAACATTCGGTAGCTCTCATTATAGCAAGTTCGATCAGGCTGCCGAAGTTAGTATTAGTACGTTTCGGGGAAGGAGTTGGTGGCCCCATCTACCAAAGATCCGAGCGTAGAGGATTTCTCACCTGGTAGCCCCGGAGTAGCCTGAGAGCATCTTTTTTTTTCTTTGTCTCTCTTCTTTTCTTTCTTTCTTTCCTTCCTCTTCGCCGGCCCGTATCTTTCTCCGATGCTGATGGTCTGGTACCGATGTGTGTACGTGTGTGTGTGTTTGTCTCTCCTTTTCTTTTCTTCTGTCCGGCGTTCTCCCTTCCTCCTCGTCCTACCTCCTTCTCCTACATCGAGCCGAAGGTATGTAGGCTGTGCCACATCCTTGCCCGGAAACCGTTACCTCGCTTGGCTTTACACTGAATGGAGCTCGCCTTACCGTTGTTCCCCATACACGAATTTCCTCCGGCTTCGGTTACTATCGCGCGCGGCCTGGCGCGGTTGGGTTTCTTGACAAAAATCATATAACGAAACGGGAATGATTTACAACGATCATGGGACTTACTTTCGAAACGCCCGCCCGGAGCCATCGATAGTTTTCCTCCGATTTCGGGACAGTACAGTGAATTCTCGATACGTGACAACAACACGGGCCTTGCCAGCGACATATATCGTCCAGGAGACATGCCCCGAGCCGTGTTATCTTTACAGTTCTTGGCATCCGAGGCCTCTCGAGCCTCGTGGCCCCTCATGGTGTGTACCCCGCGGTAGTGAGGACAGTTCCGCGACGTTTATCATCCAGGCCTCGGCGACATATATAGAGAAATCACCGGATAGTGGTCGGGGGAGGAGAGAGTCGCTTTCTTTCGAATCCCCCGATACGAGAATTTCACTGTACCATCGTTCGGTTTCAAGCTTCCGTTGCCATTGTCTCGGAATGAGATGGCTGCCTCGCACTTCGACCGAGAATCATTTTTATCGCGGATAACTTTCTCGCGAATCCTACGTACGAATGGCACGGGAATCACGGTTGCTGGAATCCACCGTGAATTTAACCCACGCGCAAATTCTCGGCCGGATGTTCTCGGAACTTTACTCATTCGACCCATGTGATTATTGTTGTTGTAGCATGCCGGAATGCGATAGAAGACCTATTTGTTTTATGCGGAAACTTTTGCGCTCGTTGCGATGTGCTGGAATTGAAGAAAAATTTGCTCCGTCCTTGAGCCCTCGTTCAACCAACGCCATGTTATTTTGACCCGATTCGTGCGATCGTCCGTCCGCAAAAAGTACTCCAATTTAACATGAATATTTCGTTTGTTATTCATAGAAATAATTACTATCGCATTATTTGTATAAACAGTAACAAATGCATCTATATTTTCCGAAGTGTCCACGAATGAGAGACCCATGATGGGTCAAAATGACCCGTCTTCGTACGCCACGTCGCTGATAATTGTGTTCTCTTCGCGTTGATCGATGCACCTTCGCGTCGTCTTCGAGAAAGTATCGGGTGTTCTAGGGCGAGAACGTATTAGTTTGAAAGTTATTAATTTTCTGCCGATCCCAATGAGAACGCTGCGAAGCGTCCGGAACAGCGCGATTTTCTAATTTCTCGACACCGCCGGTGCGACACGTGTTTGTCCTCCGTGGCTGTTTACAAAAGCGACCGGTCGCCGCATACGACGCTCGATCGATGGACAACATTCCGCCAGCACCGATTTCCGAATTCCCGATCGCAGCCGCGGCTCTGGCCTTATTTAGCAATGAGAAATCTCATTGCCAATTGGCTTTCTTCGCGTTTCTAGCCAAAGCCGCGCGACTCCTACTGGTTTTGCGGCGAAGCCAACGCCGCAGTCAATTAATAAATCGTTTTGCATCGCCGCGAAGATTTTCGTGGAGATCGTAACTGCAACGTGAGCTCTAATAGGCAATAAACGCATTGTGGCCGTTCCTTTTTGTATATTTAGTTGTGCAGACGATCTTGTAGAGTAATTGTTTCGGCAGTCAGCCATCGCGAGCATTGTTATTATTAATATAGTATTTTTTACATATTTTTTATATGGGGACATGGAGTGGTGCGTTGAAAGCGAGGAATTATGCTCATCTAATTTTTACGCATTCAAATGCCCGCTTATTCATTTGTGGTATTTGAACGTAGTGGGAACAATTTTAAACATTAAAAAACCGAAAAGCATTGCGAGGCGGGATCGCATAATTAACGCTCGATTATTATTTCACCATAGATTGACGGAATGTGGTCGTGTGTTTGCTCGACTGGACGGATCTTTCCGAGGCATATTGCTCCGGGTGTTTCAACATGAGTTCTACCAGGAAATAAGCGCGTTGTGGTCATTCCTTTCCTTATATTCCTGGGTACAAACAATCTGTAGAGTAATGATTTCAGTAGTCAGCCATCGTGAGCGTTGTTATTATTAATATATTTTCTACGGATCTTTTATATGGGAACATGAAACTGTATATCGAAAGCGAGGAATTGTGCTCATATAATTCTTACGCGTTCAAATGTCTACTTATTGATTTGTGATATTTTAATATGGTGGGAACAGTTTTAAACATTAAAAAACCGAAAAGCATCGCGAGGCGGGACCGCGTAATTAACCGCTCGATTATTATTTCAGCATAGATTGCCGGAATGTAGTCGGCTGTTTGCTCGTCTAGACGGATCTTTCCGCGGTGTATTGGTCCGGGTGTTGTCCATTAGTTCGGCGGAAGGGAGATTGGGCGGACGCGTTGAAATCTAGGAAGCTCGCTTTGACAGAGCGTTAAATAACAGCGCGGGTATCGCGAAGCGCCACGCACACGAGTAGGGGAAAACGCCACGCCAGTGGTGTCTGTGCGTGGTCGTGATTGCCGGGTGCGCGAGCGAGGAGCAGTCTTCGTGTTGCACCCGTGGAAGTGGGCCGAGAATTATTTATACGTCGGTCGGCACAGCTGATCTCTGGCGTCCTCTCCTACCTTTTCTCTTCGGCTGTATTTTTGTGCGGCCAGCCGACAGATCGCTCGCACGGAGAGGACCACGGCCGACGAGGTGCGAGCGAGCGGGCGAGCGGGCGAGAGCGAGCGAGGAAGAAGAGACCCGTGCTCCCCGTACCAGAACGAAAAAGCATATTCGATCTGGTGCCGCTAGAAATAGTGACGCCCGACTGAAATAAACGCAGCATCGCAACGCGTCGACAAAGGATCTCTCTCGGTTCTCGCGACGTTCTCCTCCACCTCCGACTCCACCTACAACCTCCTCCGCCTCCGCTTCTTCTGCCGCCGACGCCGCAGTTCTATGCTGTCCTCCCTCTCCGATCCCGCACCCCCTTTTCTCGACGTCGTTTCTGTCTGCTGGCCTCCTCCGGTGTCTCCGTGAAATTACCGGCAAATTGTTTGACAGGACAGTTACTCTCCTGCCCGAACGACCGGTTCCTTTGTCAACGGAAATTTTAATTAACGGGGGTGTCCTCCCGTCGGACGCTGCCGCTCGGCTTGCGACGGGCAAAAGATATCTGCGGGCTACTTGCTTATGGTTTTATCGGGCCCGACACTTTCTTTAATTCCCCATCACCGTGGAGCCTCAGCACCTTCGATACTTGCACGCGAATCCCGGCAGTCGTGTTTCGTCAGCTCGCAGTGGGAGTTTTTACCTAGTTACGGGAAACACGTGACACGCGGTAGTAAGAGAATAGGGGATTCGACGTGGTAGCAGAGTTGCCGGCGCAGAGTCTTTATGCTCTCCCTCCATGAATTCCCCTCCCGCGACTCTTCGAACAAGAGAAGGGAACATCACGCGACCCATTGCGCGGAGGTCTCGCTAATGTTACTAGAGCGAATTGAGCCACATCTAGTAGTAGAAGGGGAAGCATTTTAAGGGGAATACAAGCTCGTCTGGCAACTCTGCATGGTAGCGATGTAGCAAAACTGGGGGTGCGTTTAATACTTTCATTATAAACTTTCTTAGTATGTTTAATAGGTTAGAAATAATGTTACGGTATTTTTAAATTCTTCTAATTTGTTTACTGTTTTAAATTACACCGACGCAGTTTCGTCATAAATGCAGAAAATCCGCTCGAGAGACCCCAGTGTACCACCTTCGCCCAGAAAACTGTATGACGAATACAACTCTTAAGTCCGGGGAAAAATGGACAATAGGGTTAAAACTAGCAAGAGATCGCGACGACAAATGCATCTGTTAAGAACATTCCTCGGGTTCCACAGACAGAAAAGTTTCGTTTTCAATTTTGTCCACGTTTTCGAGCAAATTGGCCGGTGTTGGGGCGTCGTTGCATGCCGCATCTACGCGTCCATTCGTCTTCGACGGTAACACCTGGCTCAACGGGAAACAACAGCGACGTCGTCCAATTAATCAAAATTATAAATCCTGCAACGACCTCCCCGAGGATCGCACCCCGCCGAAAGAAGTGCGATTACAATAAATACACTAATACAACATAAATAATATACATCATACATAATATAAATGAATAAAATAATATATACACTAACTCTTAAAAGTATCCCGACACTCCGCGGTGGATACGTCGATAAATCTCGTATTTAATTTTAGTGTAGAATTGTTAAGTTTCACATACGTAATTTTTAATTCAAAACATAACATATTTCATAAGGAACTAATAAAAATCGACAATAACTTTTACGCAATGCTAACATAAAAAAAAATGGAATGTTTGCGTGTCCGGATACTTTCGAGCGGTAGTGTGTACATAATATACATAAATACAACAATATATACATAATATACGAAAACTAGGATAGTCAGACGTTAAAGACTAGTAAGTAAATACTCATGGTTAATTACTAAACAATTTAGCACTGTTCCATAATGTTGTTATCAACAATTGGTCCGTCGTCGAAATGGACTTTTTTGCCCACGCAGATCGACAAAATACTTTATAAAATAGAATGATTTCGACCACGTTGTAATTCGATTACAATTCCCACTAGAAAATAAACTTTAATCATCCCGTCGGAGGATAAGTGCAATATTTAGCGCGGGGCGGGCTGCGTTGAAGCGTGCGTGGCTGGCTGCGTGTACACGCCAACAGCGGAAGGTGCGGAAAGGGGGTGCGATGATGAGCGGGATCAGAGGGGATGAGAGGAAGGGATGCTGGCGTGCGTAGAATCCGACAACGAGGCGCCGCGTGACGTCACCGGCCGTCAATATTACACCCTTTCCAGAGAGTGAGAAAGAAGGGAAGAAAGAGAAGAGAGAGAGACATGCCGGTCCATTATGGGATCGCGCAACACACCCCCTATCAGCATGCGCCGCGGCGCGTCGTCCTCTCGTGTGACGTCAGGATAATCGTTACAGGTCAGTCGGCTCTCTCTCTCCCTCTCCCTCCCTCAGTCCCTACCCTTCCTCTCGCTCATCTCTTTCTCTCTCGTTCATATACGGTGTAACGTATCGAGCAACGGTGACGTCATCGCCGTCCATTTTCAACTTTCTCCGCTTTTTCGGAAAGGCGTAACTCCAACGGCGTCGCTGCTAGCCGGCTTTGTAACCACTTCGTTTTCGAACCGCTCACATTTTTGTTTCTCTCGCCGCACAGTGCGTCCGAAATCGCAAGAATGGACAGCCTCGAACGCGGTTGTAATTGAGATACAGTGTGTCAGTGTCAGTGTTAGTGTGAGACACACGCTGTTTATACGAACTAAATTTTAGCGTTGCCTTTGAAACAATTTTTTTCCATTGAAGTTAATCTTGAGTGACCTTGAACGACTCTCGTAATAGATCTTGAAACACACTATCAGATTGTAAATAAAAAACCATACCGTTTCGTTTAAGAAAACAAAGTTGACCTTCGTGTCTCCTTGACGCCTCCACCTATAAAAAACATTAGCAACATCAGGTTATGAGCATCCCGATACCAAGTAAAGTGACCTGTTTGAAGTACCCCATCCTGTATAATTGTAATAAGTAGTGTAATAAGTAGACAATTTCTTTCTTATTGAGAAAAACTTCTTTGACTAATTGAGAAATCCGTAGCAACAAAAAAGGAGACTGAACATGCTATTAATAATAATATAATCTAGTAATGGGATTGAAATTATTTTCCACGGTATAACCTCATTACAGACACAGTTCATTAACCCGGCACTGCCGAAGTCCCTATCATGCCGGATTGTCGGAATTTTCTTGTGTTCATTGTTTTACGCGTATTTCAATTATCAAAGCGCTCGACGCTGCGTCAGTTATCTGGTTGATCCGTTGTCACGTATCCGTGCGCCTCGGTGTCGAGTAAAGAAACGTGAGCAGGCCATTGCCTCGGATCCCCGGCGGATTTCTGCGAACGGGAAACCGGAAATCCTCAGGATGCCCCGCATCTTCTTTCCGCCGTCGTCCGCAAAACGGCCAACTTAACGCATTTGCGTCGCAACCATAACAAGGGGACTATAGAACCGTACCATCTTAGAGTCTGTATGTAAATCAAGAAATTCCTGAATATTTTAAAACCTTTCACACATTTCCTTCAAAATCAAAAATTCCGGTCAATCGCGCTTGATTGGACAAGAATTTTGAAGCCGTCGTTTTATGCGAGCTATTTATAATATTAGAGAAACAAAATGTAATGTTTGCCCGAGCGACGGTTACGGCAAGGTTGGCGAGATCTGATGCAAAGTTGATTAATCCAGTACGATGCTGATTGACTCATTGGCAATTCAGTGTGGTGGCTTGCGTCAAAGACGACGACCTGCCTGGCAAACAGCGATAAGACGTGAATATTAAAGTCTCTCGTAATTCTGAGGGTCGTTAAATGACAGTAACCTACATTATCGACGGACGAGAAGCGTCGCCGCCGCGCTGGTGTAGAGCTTCCGATAATAATCAGAAACGTGTACTTTGCACGCGGTCACGCGATTTCGCTGATCGCCAACGGCTGCGCTTTTCTGCAATGTCTTTCTCTTTGCCGTTTTATCTCGGACTGATAAACAATATTGTTTATCTGTGCCTCCAACAAACGATAAAAAAGAGATAAACTTGTATCAAGATCACTACTTCACACTTCAACCTCATCGAGCTTTTGCATAAACCACTTCTTCAGAAATTCTTTGTGTTTTCCAACTGTCGGAACCATCGGTAACAAATTGCAAAATGAAAATACCGCCGAAGCATTAATTCTTTGCAAATGAAATGCACCTTTAGCAACCACCCCTGTAAAATTACGTTCTATGAACACCATCACCCACCCATCTCGGGGAAGTGTGTTTCGCCCTTTATAAACATTTATTTAAAATAGAAAAATAAGAAAAGGTGCATGTTTCTCTAAAATTCAGTGAGCGATAACGCAGGCCTGGGCACGGTTGGGGCCCCTCGAACGCTCGCTTCCCCCACCACTACGCCTACTGTACCCTTCCAGTAAACGCCGTTACCATGGAGAAAGAACGCTCTTCGCGTGAGTTGTATTACTACGGAGGTGCGAACGCAACGAAGATACGCGCTGTATGAAACAGAGGTTGGTGGGGGAAGCAAGCGTTTGAGGGGCCCCAAATCTGTCCAGGCCTGTCGTGAAATAAGTAACGTCTGTTATACGAGTGAGGTACATTTTAGAGGTACATATTAATAAATATTGTTCTCAACTGAATAAAAATTATTAAGAGAAGAAACACATTTTTATCAACTTTCCTGATATTTAACACAATGTGTTTGTAATTCGAATATTTTTTTAAATTCTCTTCGCCTATCTGGTCAGATGCGCCAGTGTCGAGCCGATTCGCCGATGTGGTGTCATATTGAAATTTTTCCCGCAGCCCAATCGCGCGGACTCAGTTTACAGAGCGTTCGCATCGGGGATTTATCGCAACCTGACGTCGGCGGTATTTTCCGCCGCAAATGTATTATTGTTTCGAAATTGTTTCAGCTGTTGCATGCATATTTCGCAATAGCGGCACAAACTGTGCGACGACGGGTTGTTCATTTCAATCGAATCTTTTGCTCCCGACCGGTGTGGATTTTTTTTTTCATTTTAAACCCTCGATCGAGCGCTATAACCCGGTCATTCCGAAAATATTCTTTTCGAGAAAGCACATCTAGCTTGTACGACATTACCATTTCGACATCGAAACACTGAATCATTCATTAGTATACGCAACAACCGCATTTTAAGGAGGCGAAAAAATTGCCGAAAATAGCCCAGCTCTCCGCAGCGTAAAAATTTCCAAAATCATCAGAAATTTCGAAACAATCTCCATAATTGTGCCGTTTAACTTTCGGACAGCGGACGTAATTGATGACGTCAAGGATCATTCGCTGCTTTATTTATGTATTTCTAAAAACATATTTTTTAAGGTAATTTTTGTGGGCAGGTTAATCCTGTTGTTTCTAATACAGGAATTCATTTGAATAATTCCTTAAAAACTTAGTGATTGAATGACATATTTGGTACTCAGACTCAAAATAGACCCCGGCTTCGCCATCAGAGGGTTAACGTACATGAAAGTGATGTCTGTTTAATGGCTAATCGTTAAAAAAAAGTAAAAATAATTTCTATTGATTTGCTATTGTTGATTAATTTAAGAAATAACAGGATCCCCTCTTAAGAAATTTCGCGAAGTCTCCGAATTTTTAAAAATAATCGCATTACGCGGTTGCACGTTTCGTCAAAAATTCCGGAGATCGCGAAATGACAGCGCCCGTCATCGCCGGTGCAGGGAGAATCGCAGGCATCAATGACAGTTCTAGCGACTGCAAATAGACGGTGCGCACCGGTGACGTGTGGATGTGAGAATCAGAGCTCGGTGGATTCATAACCGTAACTCGACTCGACGTCTTCAACGCTATCCTCTCGTTGTTAACGAGCCTAAGCAGTCCAGTGTGCCTGCCGGCGCTATGTAGGTTACTATCGCAACGGCCTGCGCCTCCTCGACCCGCCTTTAAGGTCGTTTACAGCGTAACCCGAACCCACTTCTTCCTCTCCATCATCTTCCTCCTTCTTCGCGATACTTTTTTTACTCTTTTTACCGTTTCTCGTGATCCTTTCCGAATGACTCGCGCTCGCGATAGGCTTCCAGGCCTAACACGTCGAGTTTCTACCAAGCCGATCGTTTTACGCAACTCCATTGTTCGCGATCGCTGGAGAAAGTTCAAATTGCCCGCGAGAAATTACAGATAAACGCCGATGCCTATTTTCCGACACCGTGTCGCATCGTAATCACAAATTTCCGCCGAATGTAAAGAGAACAAAAAAGACCCTGCGAGAAATCACGCCATAAGAAAATACGTGATGAAATCTTATGGTAGAATTTCTTCCCATTTCAAGTACAGTCTTTACTCGGTATATGTCTCAAATATCTAGCCGAAAAAAGTCCCAGAATTATCCCCACTGCCGTAGGGTATACTCCATGAGCGGCCAAGAAGCTTCGCTATCCTTTTCTATGTTCAGCAGTATATCAAAGAATAGTATCTTCTAGCCGATATATGTCCCTGGGCAGACCCGTGTTGTAAACATATATGATGCAAAAATGTACACATCTAAGTTTTTTATTTAATTTACAAATCTAAGTTTAAATTTAACATTTAAATTTAAAAATCACTAATAAGTGAACGACGATTCAGGAGGTGGCCAACCCTCGGACTCCTGTGAGTACTAGATCATTTTTGACCCACACCGATCACTACCGTTTTCATTCGATATAAGGTGATGCATCGGGACCAGCTTTTGTCGTATTTCGGATGAAGAAAAAGAAGAAGAGTTTTCTTATTTCGAAGTAAAAAGCGTCGTCTTATGTCGAATATAAAATTGTACATAGCTCCCTCGAGCTTATCAAGAATGAAACGCGTGTCATAAAATTCGACGCAACCCGCTGCTTCATGACTTCATAAATGAGAAAAAATATATCTATTCCTCATACGTTCAGCTATCTTAGATAATAAAAAATTTGTCAACCTATTTATTTTTGTCCCCCCTTGTTTTAACATTTTTAAAATTGATTTCTGGCGCGTTTTTCCGCACTATACGATGCAGAGTTGACAAGCAGGTTTACGAAACCTAAATGTTTAAAGGGGGCATGCTTTTAGATCCAGCAAGTCGGTGAAATATTTAAATGGAAACGAACCATTTTCACGCGGTTCTCCTCGTTTCGCCGGGACGCGTTTAAATACGCGGTATAAGACGTGTTTAATTTCCACTTTTCAATCGAGACGCGTCCGAGAGAAAGCCAACAAGTTTCGTCTCTAATTTTAGCATCGGCGGACTCGTTACGCGAAGGACGCAACAATTCGTGGGATCCGGTTCGCGTTCGAACGCTTCCGGAATAAGAAGACTCGGTTTTGCGAGGTCGTTGAAAAGCTACGCTCGGAACCTCGGTAACGCGTCTTCGGTTTGCCGAGGGCATTATCGTCTTCGGCGCGAGAAAAAGAGCGAGGGGACAGGATTACGGACCTACGTCAATTCCCGGGACGTGTGCAAATATTGACGTAAAAGTGAACCGTGAATCGGCCGTTTAACGATCGCCCGTGTCGCGTAACGTCGCGCTTTAATGTGCATTCGCGTTCGTAAAATTAGATCGTCCATGGGCTCGCTCCGGAATTCGCTCGGAAATCTCCGCGAATCGGTTTTAAATTACCGGATCGCGATAACTGTACGAAATAGAAATCGACAACAATGGAATCGTTTTTATGCGGCAGTCGATGCGGTTTTTCATTGTCTATAAAAATATATCAGCCCATGCATATCGAAAAATTAATAGTTCAGAAGATATTTGAGTTTTTAACGCTGCTAAGAAAACGTGTTGTAGCATTGGTATACAAAGTTATTAGTAGATTGCGGATTTTACATATTTATGATGAAAATGGGTATGCGCAATTTAAAACAGTAGCCACAGTAAAAAGATTTAAGAACATCGGTGTATCAGCTTCAGTTTAATAACACAATTAAGACAAAAGAGAAAATTTTTCATTTGGCTCCTGTATCTTGCAATCAACGCAAACATTTCGTACTCTGCATAAAGATCCGTCAGTCTAGTGATTAGTCAGAGAGTTACGTTTTCGCTTATTTTTACACGCAGACGCGTCTCTCTGCGCGTACAATAATTTTCGATTTCTAAAATAACTTATCTTGTTTATTTCTGCCCCATTTTTCATACCTATCGACCGCTGTGCGCTGGGGCGCTGCGCACGCGAGATCGCGGTGATTCAGAACCGGGGACTGTTGAACGGCCGTTAACAGAGCGCGAGGGAACGCGTCATCGCGATAAAACAGCTATCGCGGCTCGTCTTTTTCTGGCTCGGGTTTACCAATTCGGTCGGCTCGGTGGCTACGGATTTCCACCATCCCCGGCGAAGTCGCATTGTGACCGCATAACATGCTCTCCCCGGCACGGTTCTTCTCGCTGGTCTGGGCGCACGCGCCCGCGAAACCTCGTGGCTGCTCCCGATGCGCTTAGCCGTCGACGTCGTTAGCTGCGCCGTTAGCTGCGTACAGAGTCTCATCCACTCGGTGGCCGTGGTGCGTCGGTGTGCGCACACGTAAACGCGCGGCGTGCACGTACACGTACGAGTACGCACGCGTGCACCGTTGCACACCGTTCATCGCGGTCCGAGAGGAGCCGGCGGTGGCAGCGGAGGTGGAGGTGGGGGTCACGTGACGCGGTCTCACGGGTATATAAAGAGGACCGAGAGCCGGTAGAATCAGCCACTCGCGGACTGGCTCCGAGGTGCGCGTCGTGGGCGCACCTTCGTCATCGATGGAGGACTAGGACTAGGACTAGGATGACCACGACGACGGTACCGCTCCGCGAGCGCTGCCGTCGAGGAAATTGCTCGCATAACCCGGGAAGAGTGGAAGAAAAACCTGAAAAGTGGACCACTCGCGTGGCCAGATAACGCAAAAACTGGAGCGGAAAAAAAACGGCTCGTGGGGAATCGTTTGCGGTAGGTCGTCGGCGAGAGAGAAAGAGAGAGAGAGAGAGAGAGAAAAAAGAGACACAGAGATGACGTATATAGTCGATCGCGAACCGTGTTTCGTCATAGAGAAATGGTGGGACACACGCAAGCGCGGAACATTGCCCCGGCCGCAGGAATGGCCATGCCGAGGGGGGCCGCAGGAATGGCCATGCCGAGGGGGGCCGCACGGGCGCCACGGATGCGCACGGCCTCCTCCGCATAGTATAGATCATCGTGCCCGTAATTCAAGATAACCGTCGCGGGTACACGCGCGCCGCGCCGAGCTCGGCCGAATATGTCCGTCCGGTGCAACACGCCTACGAAACGCCTCGAATGGGTTCGCAGGCCTCGTAATTAGATCGAGACCCAGGCAGACCTACGTCGACCACCAGCCGCATCCGCGCGACGCGGATGCTACAAACGGGCTGGACGGGGACGCGCGCGGTCTTTCCGAGGCGGAAAGATCTGCCACGATCAGGATCTCGAGTTTTATGCGCATATATTTGTCGCGTCTCGGCGGCCCACACGGGCGCGCGCACACACACACAACGACGAAAGAAGAGATAGACTCGTATCGGTGGAGAGGAGAGGAACGCGGCGCGGACACGCGACGCCGCGCCGTGTCAGCGTTGGACCGTGCGCGTCAGCACTCCAAGGCCCTCCGAGCACTGGCTCTCGAGGATTTCAACTTCTTTTTGCCCGTCGTTCAAGGTGAACCCGTACGGCGAAAAATCCCCAGCGTCCTCCGAGACCGAGACCGACACCGACACTGGACGGGAAATATACTGACCCACTGACTCAGGGGATTTCCGGCATTAGCGTGCAATTGACACGCGCTCTCGCCGGCTCTCTGCTCGTCGCGAGCTGTCGATCCATCGTATTGCTTCGGATGCTTCGACCGGCCCCGGTCCGGTGAACCAGTTAGCTCGCGAGGACCGTTCGCGCATTGGATACGGCAGCCGGTAGATCTACTCCCTTTCCAGGGAGAGGGACAACAGTTTAGAAGACGCGCGAGGACGCTCGACGGCCTGCTAGCACAATTTTACCCAACTCCCGGTGGCAACATTCCTCTAGTCTTGGATTCTCTTGTACAATCGTGCGGATGGAGCCCTAACCCGAAGCGACATGGCCGACATTAATCGAGGTTGCGACTACAGTAACTCGGACATCCTGCACTGGTCATTTCGTCATCCAGACGACGACCCCATTGACCGGTCGGCCAGCGCCGAAAGTTGGAATCTGAAAGGCGACCGGCTGGCTTGAACGGTTTTCTGGCGTCGATCAGAAACGTAACACCGTCGGCGTTGCCCTCGAGGATGTTTCCTGAAGGCGACCGACGCGAAAGTTAATCGCGACCTAGACACCGCCGCCGGCCGCTCGAGAGACGGCTAAATTTATAACGCACGCATTGTATCCGCGTTTCTGCGGAGCTCGAATAGCTCAGGTCGAGAACGGTGGAACGCGCAAACGAAGAAACGATCGGTACGATTTCGCGACCGCCCTGGCGCGAGTCTGCTAATAAAAGACGTTGCGCAATCGTAGACGTTCGTGTTGCGCCGCGGATAATAATAAGAACGCAGAGAGGCAGCCGGCCGTCCGAGGGAACGGAGAACAGCGGAGGGGCCTCTCTCGATGTCGCCGGAGAGAATCGGCCCGAATTCGTACGCGTGCGGAAACGGTAATCGTTTGTCATGGTTCGTTGTCGAAATTAAGGAGAAACTCCCTCGGTTGTCGAATTCAAAGGACTCTGGAAAACCTGCGTCGTAATGACGACCCGAGGTCATCAGTCTTCCTGGCCGGCTGGAATGGTTTTCCACCCTCCACCCCGCGCGTTTACCAATCGGCCGATCGTCGGCAAGAATTTCTGGAATCAACGAGACCTGCTTCGGGCTCCCGTCTGTCTTTTTCACTCCCCCATTCCCTCGAAATGTGCTCTCTTGTCCCGCTCTATCTTGCTTTTGCTTTCGCTTTATCATCGATTTCTCGGGCTGCGTTTCGTCATTCGCGTTCACTTTCAACCCAGAAACACGTCCGCGAAGACGATCGGAGGGATTGTGATCGTGGTCACAGTAATTAAAACGTGAAACCCGCGATCCTCGAGTTCGCACGGTGAACCGTTTTGCCTTGAACGTATCACCGGGAACGTGTCGGAAGCTCGTTCGTCAACCACGGAGCCACCATTTTTCGAAATACAGTGAATTCACGATATATGTCAACAACACGGTTCCAGGGGCCGTGTTATGTTTACACTCGGCGTCCGAGGTCTCTCGTGCTGCGTGGCCCCTCACGGATATACTCTGTGGTAGTGGGGATAATTCCGGGACGTTTAGCATTCAGGCCTTGGCGACATATATAGAGAAAGCATTGTCCCCGTTACATGTCGCTTGGCAGATCGCGTTTCGGTTCGGTCCATCGAGCTCTCATCGGGGGCGGTGACCAATTTGTACCTGGGTATCATTCGCTGGCATTATTCATCGGATGCATTTAGATCGCTGAATAGGACAAGTTGGAGACGTTGACGTCGATTTTAAATGTCAAATTTTGTGAAACCAAATTTCCGGGAAATTTGATGAACGCGCCAAGTTGCTTCTTGGGTTGGTGTTAATCGTTTCGTGTCTTTTGTTCGTTGGTAGTCCTGCCTGGTGCTGAAGCGACTGCGTACTCCGTGTGCTCGGTCGTAGCTCGCCTTTCTCGTACTCGAGCTTCGATTTTACTGGTAGAAAGGAAAGGTCGCTTCTGGGAGAGACAGATGAGACGGAGATACTGACGAAGGTATATCGAACTTCCCGGGAGTCGTTAGCCGTGATAGATGGCGGCCTGTGTGTGTACGCTCCTCTACGGAGTTCTCGTTCGTCTGGCAAAAGCGGAGTCTTCGCCACGAGAAATCCGATCGTAATTACTTCCGGCTCGCCGAGGCCTTCTAGGGAACGCCGAGAAAACGGAAATTCACTTTCTTTACCTTGGCACCGTACCTCCGCCTGTACTCTTATCTCTCTTTCTCTCTCTCTCTCTCTCTCTCTCTCTTTCCCCTTCTGTCTCTTTTGTACGACCCGCGTGCACGCGCACGCACTCACGTTCGCAACGCTCGGCGACACATACATCGACCGTTCGTTTCACGAACTGTTCAGGGTCGACAAACGAGACACCTGCATCGAGCATTGTCTTCGCTCGGCTTTCCCAGCCGCAGTCACGTAGACGAGCAAGATCGCGCAAATAATCGTTATCGTCGATCGCCAATTAATTATTCGATCTCTCGTAACCTCTCGAGGAAGATCGATGCCTGTCGCTAGACTGGCTACGCTGTAAATCCAGAATGGAGAAATCAGCCAGTTCTTAGATCTGTGACGCTCGAACTCAAATTCTGAAGAAAGTCTTGAAACTTAGAATTCTTAGGTGTGAAGTGTATTGCTCCGAGAGGCGATTCTATAGGGAAATGGGCGCCGGAATCGCTTAGGACCCGGGAGTAGAACATTCGGAGCAGAACGTGCGCTCCTTACGGTAGATCGCGCTCGCGAGGAATTACGAGCAGCAGATCAATTAGCTCACAACGCGTACGGTTCCGGTAAAAGTGAACAGATAAACCCCGTGGTACCGCGTGTCGAGCATTTTAATGGCCCGTTTTATTCGCCTCGCAGCGAATTTCACGGAGCTCGGAACTTTTGACTCGTATGGCAGACCGGAGCGGAGTTAATATCGTTCATTGCTATACGCCGGCACGTGAAAGTGCACACGGTCGCGCGCTCACTTTTGTGTCCCCCACCTCCCCCTCCCCAAGATTATGTATTGAGTCGTTCGGATTGTAAGGAACAAAGTACGCGGGGCTCTTATTAAATAACTTTAACGTCGTTTCCGCGGCGAGCGACGGAAAACGATCTTTTGTAACCAAGTGGAACACACCGGTACGTAAAACCCGCGCCCTATCCTTTTTCCTGCTGTTACTCTTCGACTCTCTTTCCCGCTTCTCTTTCTCTTTCCCCCACTCGTTCGCTCTCCGTTTGTCTCTCGGTCTCCGCCGTTCTCCCCTTCTTCCCCGTCAACATTACGCTCGGCTTGGCAAACAGCGACAAGCACGGGCATACGAAGGACGTACTCACATCGATTCAACGCACACGCACGTACTCTGCCACTCACACGATCGCGTCCACTTCAAAAGCCGTTGAACGTACATCAACTCGCTCTCTCGCTCGCTCTTTGTCTCCGATTCGGCGTCCTCTGCTTGCTCCGCGTCTTTGATAAGACGGAAAGAGAGAGAGAGAGAGAGAGAGAGAGAGAGAGAGAGAGATGACAACAGACACGATCATTTTCATCGTATTATTTTATACGTCGCTGTTTCGGTTGTTCACTGTTTCTATGGGAACGCTTCGCGTCCAGCCGAGGGAAAAGCGGTGTCTCGGTCTTGATTGGGTTTCGAACGCACCCGACGCCATTTTGTGAAAAGCGTCGGACAACTTGCTCGCCGTTCAAAATACTCGGCCGTTGTTTCGGACACGCTCGACTTTCGCGAGGCGATTATCGTCGAACTAAGCTGGTGAAATTTCGATCGCTTTTTCCCCGCTTGCGCCCGGCCTCGCGAACGAAATCGCAGCCTTGAGGTCTAAATTCGGCCGTGATTTCTCAAGTTCGGTCGTTAGTATCTTGTTTTCGTCGTAACCTGCTCTCCCCCCCCCCCCCCCCCC